>PVKA01013485.1:0-54871 GCA_004027165.1 Ctenomys sociabilis | reverse complement strand
AGATTGAGAGGCATAGAAATGGTAGAAATGTTCTAGGATTACATGGTGATGCTTATGTACTTTTGTGAGTATGATAAAAAATGATTGAAATGCACACTAAACAAAGCCATATAAATATGTAGGTAGGTAATAGGTATAGAGGGAGGGAGGGAGGGACGGAGGGAGGAAGGGAGGGAGGGAGGGAGGGAGGGAGGGACGGAGGGAGGGAGGGGAGTGGTACAGAGCCTGGTAGATACACAGATTTCTACTCATTGCAGGCTCACCGTGTTCCAAGTTTTGCATTACCTGTAGAGGCGCAGACAACAAACACCTATGGGTCTTGCTCTCATGGGCCATGCAATCCAAAAAAGAGATGTGCTTCTGATAAACCAGAAAGGGTGATAGAAAGGAAAGAGGCCATCTTGGTCACAGGTTAGGAGAGCTTCCTTCAGAAACACACCAAATAGTCAAACACAGTATAATCTCTATTGCTTAATCTTCAAGAGAAGAAACCCAGTGAAGCTTCCATAAACAAGTTGCATGGCAGGATACTGAGACCCAGTGCCACCAGAACTGCTGAGATGTGGTTTCTCCCTCACAGTATTATCCCACTATGGAACAGTGATCCACAGTGATCCACAGTGATCCACAGCCTCATTGCAAACACCAGGACTTGGAAGTGCCTGTTCTTCCAGAAAGAGACACATGAGGATTTAAAGCAGAAAATGGCCAAAATACATAGGCACTACCCACCACTGTGGTAAAACACACACACACACACACACACACACACACACACACACACACACACACACACACACACACGGATATTTTGGCCAAAGACAGGCATTAGTAATGGCTGTTACAGAAAGCATCCACCAAGCATGAGTGCACGGTCTCTTTCTCTGGTGAGTCCAGCTGACAGAAAGCCCAAGGGTCATTCCAGGAATTCCCATCTTGTGATGGCAGCAGGGCAGACTGGTGGAGCTAACAGGAAGCCCCATTTATCCACGTCCTTGCCTGGTGAACTCTAGCTCTCTAAAGTGAATCAAAAGCATTGCCATGTGGGTATTTTAGACTCAACTCCCACCCGCAGGTAGGTGTAGATTGTATCCCACTACCATGTTCATCTTCAGATTTTCTTGACAGAGAAAACCTCCCAGTTTTGAGATAGATTTGCACATTTTTGGTATGCCTTTCAAAGATTCACATTACTTACAAAAATCAAGGGAAGATCATATTTATTTGAAAACCTAATGAATGAAAAAAACAGGTATGTCTGACTTTTAAAAATTATATATCTGAACAAGGAAGTATCTGCAGAATGCTATACTAAGTTGGAAGTGAAAAAAAAATGAGGAGTAAACCTCAGTTTGAAGGTGTTGGCTAAGAAAAGTAAGGGTAAAATCTTTATGGCAAAAGAGGACTTTGTGGATATATATATAACATATATATTATATATATATTACATATTTTAAGAACATGAAATTTATTCACCTATATATTTTGACATTGGAACTTGATAAAACATTGGAATAGAACTTATTTGTCACTTTAGGATTTAATTGCCTATTTCCTACCTGCAGTTTACCTACACAAACAAAAAGTATTTGGTATAATTGGAGGGTCCAGCTGCAGACCAGTAAGAGGCAGCATTAAGAATAGTAAGCAGGCCAGCAAGATAGCTTAGTGGACTAAACCATTTCTAGGCAAGTGCAGGGACCAGGGTTCGATCCCTGGCACTGCATGCCATGCTGACCCCACCCCCAGGCACATTGAGCTGGTGATCAAGTCCTGAAGTGGTGATGCACAGCCATAATCCCAGCACTGAGAGGCAGAAAGCAGCAGGATTTCTGAGTCTGAGCTGCATAGTGAGACCCTGCATATACACTAAAAGAGTAGTAAGCAGTAACCAAGGTAATCTCTGAGGTCCCATAGGAAGCCTCACATTGTTACCTGTGAGATTAAGGAGATAAAACCAGCCTGCACTGAGTGCTGATTATTTCCTGAACATTTCTGTAAGCTGACAACAATTCTTAAGACATTCAAATCAAATACCATAGTAGTCCAGGTCTTACAAAATTTACCAATAATTGAAAATAAAAACTATGTGTAAATCCAGGAGCGGTGACACATGCCTGCAATCCCAGAGTAAGGAGGCAGAAATCAGGAGGATCACTATGAGTCTGAGCTGTGGAGTGAAACCCTGCGTGCGTGCACACACACACACACAAACACACACACACACACAATCTTAAAACATTTGTGTGTAAATAAAGTAGAGTGGGTGGTGGCTTGCTCTTTTCATCAATAATCTAAGTCTGATTCTCAGCTTTGCACTTTTGGGAGCTCATGTGATCAGTACCAAGAATGAATCAATCCCCAGCAGTCACAAGAATAACTATGACAATTTTTGAGTGCTCCATCTTCATTTTCTGGGCTTTACTGCTTACTAACTAGTCTCCTGATAGCCACATTCTTTCCTTAGATATTAAATGCATCTAGTCCAATTGTCATGTAAGCAAGGCTGGCTAAGCCCTCGGAGTTCAATTTTATTCAAATCCAGATTTGAATTTCTTGATCCTCATGTAGGCTTGCATTTTACTTAAATAACCCAAAGCACTATGAAAGCTTTTAAAAAAACACAAATTAAGAGAGACTCAGTAAGGAAGTTGTTGAATGATTAAATGATTTCATGCTTATAAGGGTCTAGCTTGTGCCTGACATAAATTATGTGCTAAGTAATTAGAACAACTATGCTTCTGGTGTTACAATGCTGCAGTACAGTGCTGCTGGAATTGGAGAAGCCCACACAGTCTTATTACCCTAATCTCCAAGTTCTTAAGAGCATCTCATTCTATTTAAGTAAGAACAGTGGAACACAATAGTGGTCACCTAGAAATGTTCTGGCATTAGATGGTTATATTTACATACTTTTGTGAATGATAAAAAATAATCAAAATATCATAGTTTAGATATTTGACACGGAAATTTACTTGCTGAGGCACAGGAGCTGGCAAGTCCAAGACCAAGTTCCCCACAAGAGCTGGTTTCTAGCGAGGCCTCTATCCCACCTTCCTGCTGTTGCCCTTCCTCCATCTGTGGGTACACAGCAGGCTGGGAAGGCAGGGTTACCTGGTATCCTTCTTACCAGAAAATCAGTGGTTAATGTTCTTTGTCATAATGACTGGATGAAGAAATTCCTAGGAAACCACTGCAGCACAATTCTGGCTGTGCCTGTGAGGAGTGCCCAGAGGTGATTGGCAAGGAGGTAGCAAACTAAGAGTAAAAGCCCACACTAAGTGTGGGAGACACTATCCAACAGGCTAGAACCCAGATAGAAGGAAGAAGGAAAAAGCCCTAGTAAGATCCAGCAATAGTGCTATTTTCTCTTCTCTCTCTCTCTCTCTCTCTCTCTCTCTCTCTCTCTCTCTCTCTCTCCCTCCCTCTCTCTCTGCTACCTTCCCTCCCTCCTTCCTGGCTTCTGTGATGTGACCTGCTTTTCACCATAATGCCTTTCCACCATGTTTCTGCCTTGAAGCAAGCCATCCACAAACTAAGACCTCTGAAACCATGGACCAAGCCAAAGTTTTCTTCCTTCAGTTTGACTGTCCCAGGCATTTTGTTGTAACAAAGAAAAACAGATGACAACAGAAAATCAGCACCAGGAGTGGGGTCCTTGCTATGGTTACACATTACCATATGGCTGGAATTAGCTTGCAGAGGGAATATGGAAAGGGGTGGACATGTGGACTAGAACAGCCCTGGAGGATTTTGTCTGAAGCTTACTGGGTGATTCTGGTGCGAGTTCAGGATGCTGATGGGAACATGAAAAGGAAAGACTGCTATGGGCATTTCAGATGAAATTAGCACTCTATTAAGAACTGGTCTCAGGGCCAAATTTTTTACCTTCAGGCAAAGAACTTGTCTCCATTTTATTCCTACCCTAAGACTTTGTGGGAGTTTGAATTCCAAGGTGTTAGGTTACTTAATTTGGCAGGGGAAATTTCAGGTTGGCCTGCATCATGCTATCACATGAAACTTGCTAGCTTTTCTTCCCCACCATATTTACAATAGAATTATAAACAAAAGTAGAGAGAAAAGAGTTGAAAAACAGCGTACAATCAGAAAAGAAGTGCAAGAAAAGTAGGACTAAAGAATGTGAGGTTCTGTAGATCCTTTGCCTATGTCATCCATGTGGATGAGTCATGGCCAATGCTTGACCAGTTTGTTCTCTGTGAGAGCTTGAGAGAAAGTTTTCTCTTCATGTGACTCTCCCCAGGCACACTGTAGAACTTTAATCTCTTTCCTCTGTGGCTCCATAATCTCCTTGTTCAGAAAATTTGGAGCTCACTTGAGTTTCATGATGTTGCAGTACAGGTTCTCCTATTTCCTGAGTCTTTGCTGACCTTGAAAGGCTAGGGCCAAAATGTTGGCTGGCCTTGTGGCTCTTCTATTTCTCCAACTCTGACTTGTGAACTTAGGTTGTTAACCATCCAGAAGAAAAGCTGAATAGTATCCTGCAGCATATGCCATTCACTTTGCCTTATCTGACTCAATTGATTTTAGTTATTGTATGTACAGGACTACAAGATAAACCCTGAGAGGACTTCACTGACCACATAGGAAATATAAAGTTCATCTGTTGGTATATAAGTCTTGATCTATCTAGGTCTTAACCATCCATCAGAAAAGTATAAAAATGAAGTATACATCACGGGGCCATAATATTAAGCTGAGCTGTAAATGGCTATGGTGGACAACTTCTTTGAATAACTCACTATTGTTGTAGAATGCTGGACTGTGTTGGATTGTGGTGTCAAGTTCAAGCACCTAAGTTAGTTGAATGACAATGGAATGCCCACCTTTGACAGGTGTAGACAAAGGAAGGGGTATAGAAAGAAAGAATCATGATGTGTGTGTATAGACAGTACAGTTGGGATAGATAACGCTGTGCTTCTACATAATTCTATGAGAGGCAAGATCTGCACTAATGGTGGTTGGTCAGGATATTATGTCGGCTTCTAGTACTATGGTCATCCACTAGGAAAATAATTATTGAATTTTTGATATAATTCAGGTATAAAAAATAAAAAAGTAAGCAGCTACACTCTTAATTCACTGAAAACAATTTGCAATGTATTAATTTATTGAATCTGTATTGTTAAGGTGTCTTGAAACTGTCTGACATTTGTAGTTCAATAAAATAAAATATAAATAAATAAATAAATAAATAAATAAATAAATAAATAAAAGAATGTGAGGTTGCTGAAAGATTAGCTCCACTGAACAGAAGTCTCTTGCTTTGGACTGGAACCCAAAGAAGGACTCTTTGAGAATATCTCAGGAATCAGCAAGACTCCAACCCTCACATGCACAGAGGATGCAAAAACATGAACTTTTCAGGTGAGAAGAGAGCCCCTGTGCCCAACCCTCCCCTTGAATAGAGTCCCTGAGGCTTCATTTCTCTGCACTCAGCTATTTGAGCCCTTTGAAGCTAATGTAGCCGTCAGTGCTCAAATAGGCAGAAGAGCACATTGTCCATGAGGTGTGGATTTTGCAAGCAAGCAGGAAACAAGAGCCATGGGGTCATGGACCTCCACTAATAGTTCAGAGGAAGGCCTAGCAGCCAGGCAATCTCCATCACAGATTCCCAAGTATTTTGTCACAGCAGTGAAAAGTTAATAGGACACTAATCCTATCAGATCAGGGTTCCACCCCCCAGGCACCATTTAACTTTAATTACTTCCTTACAGGATTTATTTGCAAATACAGCCACACTTCAGGTTACAGTTTCAATATATGATTCTCCAAGAGACACAAACATTCAAGCTGTGGCATAGATTCTCAGCAAATCTTAGTTTCCTCACCCTCTCTGACTCTGAATCCATGTCTAGGTAACGTTGTCTCCAGGAACTTGGATCTACAACAAGGACTGGAGAGGAAGCAAAATAAACCACATGGTTTGCGAGTGTGTTTTACTGAGTAAAACTGAAATACTCTGTAGCATGACAACAGCCTAACAAATGTCCTAGGAAACAATGTATCACCTATATCAGCAAGTTCAGAAGTTAAAGGATACCTTGACTTTCTAAAAATAAAAACTCAGGGGGCCAGGGAGATGACTCAGTAGAATAAGCACTTCCTTGGCAAATGCAAGGGTCTGAGTTCAATTCCCGGTTATGCAAAAAAAAAAAAAAAAAAAAAAAAAAAAAAAAAAAAAAAAAAAAAAAAAAAAAGCTTAGTGTTCAGCAATTTGTAAGACAGTGCTGCTTTTGTCTTTTGTCTGTATTATCTAGGATTATTAACTTGTTACTTAAAGAATCTCCAAGGCTCTTTCTTCTTGAATATTATCATTAGCAATAAGCACATCATCACGCCATCATCACTTTGCATTTTCATATCTCTGTTTCAGAAGACACATTAGATTTTCGAAACACAATCTCCTGCATTTTTACAATTTCCTCTCTAGTCAAGCAGAAATAAAAAGAATTTGATCATGTAACTCTAAAGCAAAATATAGTTGGCTACTTCTCTGGAGTATGTCTTTTAATATCTTGCATCCCTGGGACAAAGTAATAAATTCTAAATGAAAAAGCAGTCAAAATGACAATATGAAAGTAGCTCATGAAGAGATTAGTGAATAAAGACAAAGAGATATATGATGTGCACACAGTGAATATCGTATGCATGTTTTATGTTCTTTGAAGAATTGAAAACTCTAGGGCAGAGACATTTCCTGGGTCCATTTATTCTGTACCTTACAGAAAAATTGTTCCAAATGAAAAGGTGGCCTTTTGTACCCAGCGGCCACTGAGGCTGTCAGCAAACAAGTAGCTCAGATATATTTTACTTCAATTTTGTTCTTAACAATTAACAGAGAGGGACACCTTGATGCGAACTTTGTGATTTTTCTCAAAGTAGAAGTTGGAAAAGAGAAAAGTTGGCTTGTGTTAGTTGATACATTGTGTCAACTTGGCTGAATCAGCTCCTGCAGTTCTCAGCGTGGGGGGCCAGCCCTGCAGGTGGGCAGGGCCCAGGAGTTGAGGAAGGCCTCCTGCGACCCTGCCTAGCTTCTTGCCTCCCTGCCCCGCTTCTGTGGAGAAGTCCCAGTCTTCAGAGGAGCTTGACCTTCACTTTGGCCATGCCACTTCGGAGGAGCTTGGATCTTCGATCTTCACCGTGGAGCGCAGTCCTTTGCAGTCAGCATAGAAGGAAGAGAGAGGCTTGATGGATGCCGCAGCTGCCGCTTCTCTGTTTTTCATTGTTTTCTGCTACCATGAACTGCTGTTATTTACCTTGCAGCCAGCGGAATATGGACTGAACCTTCCAGTAACTATGAGCTAAATAAACCTTTCTTTCCTTCATTTTGAGTGTTCGTGCAACAAGTAAAAAGACATGGCTCAACATAAATATGTAAATATTGACAGGGTTAATAATGCTACTCTCTTAGGATTCTTATCAATTATTTATTTATTTATTACATGACCTCACTACACAACTCAGACTTATAGTGATCCTCCTGTCTCAGCCTCCCCAGCACTAGGATTATAGGCATGTGCCACCACACCAGGTTTTGGTGGTTAGCATGGAGCACCTAGGTTCTGGGGCCAACATGACATGTGGTACTGGAGTGGAACCTGAGTCCTTGCACTTGCCAAGCAGGTGCATAGATTTCTGAGTTATCTCCCAGACCCTGAACTATCTCCCAGGTCAAGAGTATTGAAACAAATATATTACCATGGAATACCTTCTATAAGGTACTTGGCAAATTACAAGAGATGAGACAAAAGAAGTCTTATATTTGAAACATGCCTATGACCATTTCTCCAGGCAGTTGTTCAAATGTTTTAAAAAAGTAAAAAATATATCTGCAGATAAAGTGATACTAAATCATTTGTCTGCCAACTCCAATGCCCTTGCTCTGCGATTGTTCTCAGAAATGAAAACACTGTCATAAAATGAAGCCAAACACTGAAGAGGACAAAATAAAATAGGACATAGGGGTTCTGGACTTCAGCTCCGTCTGCAATGTTCACGTGACTTCGGGTGGGTTGATATTTGTGGACTTCAGTTTTTTTCAGCCACAAAAGGGAGAGTACAACAGCACAGGATTAACACTGGGAACACAGAATGAAAACGGAAACAGAAGATACTGCTCACGAGTGACACACTAATGTAGTTCACAGCAAGTTTGCAGCCCCCTCTAGATATTAACTCCTTGTCAGTCTTTATTTCTTCTCACTGGCAAAATTTGAGGACATTTATCATTGTTTCTCTTATCTGTGGACATGAGTTTGGTAGTTGAAAGTTTTACTCTTCCTATTTCAGAAATCCAGGGCAAATTATGCTTGTAAATTATGCAGCTGGTTATCATTCTGTTCTGGAAAAACATGCAAACAGGCAATACTTCAATATGGCTTCATAGACTGGACCAAGGATTAGTGTTTTGGCTGGGAGGAGCCCTACAGAGGCCTCATTACATGCTGGCTAAGTGGACATAGCCAGTTTACCCTCACTTGGGGAGACCAGAGAAGGAACACCAGAAGTGACATCTCAAGAAGTCAAGAGAGATCCAGCCATTAGGCACCAATATATAGATCAAATGCAGCTCCCTAAGCTGTAAGCCCTGATATCAGTCACATCAGTGCAGCCAAAGGCATGCCCACTTGAGGTTTACCTGCTTAGGGAGTACCATTTCTACTGTGCACCATGACTCTGGAATGTCTTGGGAAACAGATCTCATTATCTAAGACTTCTCTGCACAGTTTACTTATATTCATGGGGATATAAAAATAAGAATGGCAGGATATGCAAGCCAAGGATTATGCATGTATTCAGTAAATCTGCACTAACCTCATGTTCTGGTAGTGGCAATAAATAAGATAAAATTTCCTCTGCTCTCATAGACCACCTGTGGAGATAGTCAATAAATAACTCTATAAAAATATATACTTTTAGAGCTAGGGAGGAGGATCTAGAGTAAGCCTGAGTACAGAGGTTGAGAATTTTCTTAGAGCACTGGTTTTATTAAAAATACTATGCAGATGAATTTTAATGTAAAAACCAAAGGATGTATTATAGACTTCATTTATAAAATATCTAATAATACTTCAAAGTTTTAGAAAGATCCCTTTAAAGACTTGGATATAGCGAGGGAACTATATTGCTCTGTCACAGACTGCAGTGAGATTCTTAAGGGAAAACACTTTCCTCTGCAATTAATAGTGATTTCATGGGAATTATTGGAAAACAATGACTGGGTACTTCTTTCATGTGCTTAAGCAAATAAAGTTAATTCCAAATATATACCCATGTCATTGCCTTCACACCAGCTGTTTTGACTTTTATTACTTATGCTTTTAATAATTTTATTGAGAAGCAAATAGCAATGAGACAGTTTCAAAACCGATAAGTAGGACAGTTTCAATAATTAATACATTGTATATTGTTGTCTTCATAATGGTCATTCATAGTACAAGATGTAGACATGACATTCTGTCCAAACACTATTACTACAAATCTTTCTGTTCACTGAGTTAAGAGAAAGTAGCTGTATATCTATCCTAACTATTTTGAATATACAGATACAAAACGGCCCTTCATTTGTATCACCTTTATTTGTTCAGTTTTGCCAGAGATGGCTATTCCATTGATAAATCAATATTCCTCTATTGTTCTTTCTACATTCCAAAAACTTAACAACTGTTCTTTTAGAACATTCTGCCCATTCAAATCTCTATACAATGATTTTTCAATGCTATTTTACATTCTAAGGGAAATCCAAAAGTCTCCCTGGTAACATTTAGAATGTCTTGAGGTTTCTATTATGCTTTAGTCAGCTTTGGCCAATTTCTCACTTTCACTAAATGTTTGTTTTCTGCGTTTTGTTCCTTATGACCACGTCTGGATTATTTTCCTGGTGTCTGTCTTTACCACATTCCCAAACTCTCAGGGCAAACACTCACTCCAGCCTTTCATATAATGCAACTCTCATAAATAAACACTGGGCAAGATGAGAGGTAGTTAGAGAAATCTTCATCAGGCAAACAAAAATTGGCTATTACTCTTCTCCTTTTTTAAACTAGACCTTTAATAATCATTGCCAGCATGGGGTCCAAATGTTTCAACATTGATTCAGTGCCTCCCACTTGCCCTTCCTACACTGCTGCATCTCCTCTGCTGTCCTTTACCTACTCTCCCCATTAATTTCATTTATTTATATAAGAGGAACTCTGTCTGTCTCCTTACTCTTTACTTTCAATATATTCCTAAATGCCTTACCTCACATTTTCAGGCAGTTTATCAAGGAATTTTCCCCAAACAAATGTAATTATTTTCCTCCGGGAGGAAGAAATTAGATATAAAATGCTTTTTCTCACTTCCCTATGTGAAGAAACACTAAAAATCTAAACTATTACAGTTGAAATTTTGTGGACACCACACTATAGCCTCACAATTTTCTGTTCAAGTAAAACAGTATCATGGGTCTCACCATCACCACCCCCATTATGGTATTTTAATAGCACATAGTGGTATGTTTTCATATTGTATTTCCATGGTTAACCAGGAAAACGGAATGGCAATGCATTTCTCTGAATTAAAGTTTGCCTAGCTTAGCACAGGGAAGTTCAAAGCTGGATCTGTGTGTGCTGAGAGATGTTTCCCACCAGGCAAGTGCTCAGTGATAATCTCAATCTCTTAGTCAGTCCTTAGGCTTTGCAAGCCCAAGGGGACAGTTTGAGATTGAGAATAAAGAATAGCTATGACTCTTCTGCATAGAGTAATATTAAACATTTGACATCCTTAGTAGACTGAGCTGTGATATGGAATAGCTTGGAAAATATTAATTCCCTACATATTTAGATATCATTGCCTCTGAGAATTAAGCTTATCTTGACATGCATGCACACACAACCAGATCTGTGCATATACATGTGCACATGTGCATGTGTGCGTGCCTGTGTGTGTGTGTGTGTGTGTGTATGTGTGTGTATGTGTTTGAATAGACAGGTCCTCATTTGACACCAGAAGAATTAAGACACCTATACCTTACACCTTAGGAAGTGGTTAAAGTGACTGGAATTAAGTGACCACTCCAACCTGGATGTAGGGTTATGAATGCTGGGCTACTAAAGCCTCCAGGATGTTATCTGAGATGCATTAGATCTAATTTGCATAAACAGACCAGTGAAGTTGGAACTATAGTAGGAGACAAATCTTTGTTTAGTAGAAAGCACTTTTAAAAGAGGGATGAAACTGAAAAAGACACTGTTACAATAGAAAACTAATTTGAGCAGAAAAGGAGAAAAAAAACGTCAAGAACAGTGGTGACCCAACAATAGACATTGGTTTGGTGGGGTCTTTGTTTCTCTCACATGTCCTCCCCACCTATACTTCCATTGTTTCAGTCACCCTCAACAGACTCAAGAGAGCCATGGGACACGGATGCATAGTGTAGTATGGGGGTAAAGGACAAACTGGCAAAAGGAAGTGGAGTCAGCCCCACATTAATGCTCTGCAAGGCAGTGTAAATTAAGGGGCACTGCCATAGGAACAGCTCTGGAGAGCCAGAGGCCGTGGGCACAGCTGAAATATGGATAAGGAGTTGGCAGGCAACACCTGAGGTGGACATGAGTGTGACAACACCATCTCCCAACATATACCAGAGGAAGTGGCTTCCTGGAGAGGAGGTTTAGGCTCTGCTTATTCCTGGTATGAGAGCTGAATGCTATTTGATATCTCAGATGCCTTGGCAATGGTAACTCAAGGGTACAGGACACTGTATTATAGTAATGGTAAATAAAAGAAAAAAAATCTTCTTCTAATACACACCAGCAGGCTCATCCAATTTAAGGAAAGGAAATGGGAACTCATTAGAAGATGCAATTTTAGTGTTGAACTTTTTGAAGTTATTTTGGCTATAAATGCTGGCTATGACTTTTAATAACATTAATTTCTCACAGCAGTTAAGTTTCACAATGTAAAAAAGACTAAACTTTCAAAAAAAGACATTGTTTCAGAAAAGTATGGCTCTAGTGAAAGTAATAATGATTGCTTTCGCACTGGGGAGGCTGTGGGAGGAGGCTTCTCTGTGGACAGCACCTGCTGGTCTATTCTTCACTCCACTCATGTGTGAGCCCTGTGTACATCATTCGATCAGACCCTCCTCCTTTGGACTCTGTAGACAAGATCTGGTTAACTATTGGCTTGACGGAAAGTCCGTGTCCTCACTGACAAACGACACACAGGTGATGTACACAGTGCCAGGGTAAATCCTGAGGGGATGTGACTGACCTTGCCAGATAGGAAAAGTCATATTTGCTTTACCTTGGTGCTAACCATCCAATAGAAAAGTTTAACCATGAGATATAAAAAGTAAAGCTCTGTTAATATGCTGAGCTGTGAAAGGCTCAAGTCAATGACTTTGGACAGTGAACAGTTGTGCTCATAACTCACTACTATTATGGACTATTGGACTATATTGGGTTATTTTGCTGAATTAAAGTACCTACAATCTTTGGTCTGGCATCAACCATGAAAAAATCCTTTAAAAGACTTCTCCAAATATAGCTTCTGTAACAGTAATGGAACACCCATCTCTGACAAAACAAAACAAAACAAAAAAAGCGGATATAAATAAAGGACCATCTTGTAGTGAAAAGAAAATATGTATATACAAGATTGGATAGATGGAAGAAAGATTTGTACTAATAGTGCTTAAACATGGTATCAGGTCTACATCTTATCCTCTGAATACTATGAAGACAACAATATGTAATGTATTAATTATTGCAACTGTCCTACTAACCTGTTTTGAAACTGTTTCATTGCTATTTTGTCTTTTTTTTTCATTAAAATGAACAAAAAATTAAAAAAAAAGAAAAGCGCATGTCCTCAATAATCAAAGCTGATTTCTGATTTCTTCATGAGGGTAATCAGCATAATGCTTTTGTCAAAATAACATCACCAAGTTATAACTATTTTGTCCTAACTAGGGCTACATGAAGAGGCACTTCAGAACACGGGTGTGGTCCGATAGCAACTCATCAGGTAGCCCAGGGGTAGAGCTTCCTTAGGACTTCATCGTGATGGTTAGTTTTACATCACTTAACAAGGCCACAGTACCCAGATATTTAGTTCAACATTGTTCTAGATGTTTGTAAAGTACTTTTAGATGCCATTCGCATTTAAGTTAGCAGGTTTTGCATAAGCACATTATGTTCCATAATATGAAATGGTATTTGCTCAACTAGATAAAGGGCTTAGAAGAAAGACTCATCTCTCAGGGAACAAAGGGATCCTGCCAGCAGACAAAGTCTGCTCTCCAGCTGAAGCCCCACTTCTCCCTTGCTTTTCCATCCGTGTGGCCTTCCTGGCAGCCCTTGGTGCCATAGCTTTATGATCAAATGCATGAGCGAGTGAGTGACTCCTCCTCCATTCTTCCTCTTCCTCCTCCTACTCTTATATTCCTTCTCTTGCTACTCCTTTCCCACTCTCTATTACACACACACACACACACACACACACACACACACACCCCACTTCTCCCTGGTTCTTTTTCTCAGGAGAACTTTCACTAATATAGATATTAAGAATTTTCTGTACCACATGTATGCCACTGATACAATTCTATTTTTTTTATTGAGTGGAGCAAAAGCCATGTTACAAGTCCAGAAGTTATACTAAGGTTTTGTTGCAATCATTTTTACCAAATGCCATCTTATTCTTTCTTGAAAAGGCTCTGTTGAAATGAGAGAGAAATCTCACAGCCTTCCATGAGCCATACAGCCAGTAGGGAATCCCTTAATCAAAACCCAATTTCCAATTGTTGCTCAAGAAATTTCACATAATTAGCAGGGGATTCAATAGGAGTAACCTACATGCTGCAGAACAAGGGTGAACATGTGACAGAGAATAAATGGGGATGTGAGGCTGGTGGCGTACAATGACATACTCTACGTGACATGGGGTAGGACAGCAGAGACACAGCAGGCTCCACAGAACTCATAACAGCACAATGAGAAAAGCTTCAGTAGCTCAGCACCAAAGTCTCTGTACTGCCCATAAATCACAGAAATATCAAAGGATGCCAGTAAAAACCTTAAGAGTGAAAGAAAAATTTCTTACCTTCGCAACTATTTACACACATGGAAATCCCTGATGGCTTCCTAGCTTGGAGGCCAGAGGCAACAGAATAAAAACTTTCCACCTATTAATCATTGTTCTTTCTACCAACTTTTCCAGACTCAAGCATTTTACTGGTACATAATAAATTTTAAAATGTTAGATTTGCTTTTTATAAAATTTCATAATGAAAAGATACTATGTACAGGATAAATTGAATTAGGAGTTATTTTTTCAAAAACATTGCTTGCTAAACATTGTAGCTAATGTATCCCTGTATCATTCCAACTATTCACAAGAATAACAAAAAAGCAGAATTTGACAAATATATTTTTATGAGGCCCCAACTGTGGAAGTTTATTTATAAATTAGATGATACTTGAAATATTTACTAATATGTTGAGGGTACCATAAAACAAGTATTAAAATAAAAAAATCTAAACAATAGAGTAAAAGACTAAGTGTCAAATGTTCTAGTGCTGTCTTTCCTGACCCCAGTAAGTGTCCCAGGTCCTCTCGGGGGGGGTGGAAGCACAGAAAACATTCCTTCAATTTCTGGATGTCTGAGTTCCTCATGTTAATTTCCTGGAAATATAAAAATGATAACTTTCTTGTAGCGAGCAAAGTAAAAGTCCACCCAGTGAAGCCTTACCTAACATTCTAAAAGATCACCATAGAAAGGTCTTTGTAAAATAGATTCCTTAAGAATCTCTGACTCTTCTCTCTTGCATGTTTCTTTAAAAGCCCTCAAGAATCCACTTGAGTCGTTCCTTGGAGCACAATTTTGTCATTCTTCATGTGGTACACTTATTCTTTGATGCTTTTCTTTAATGGCACATAATGTCCTACTTTTGTGGCTTTATTTTGTTTCCATTCTATCTCCTGCAATAGAAGTTTAAACTTCCAAGAGCAAACACAGAATCTTCTGTTCCCTTCATTCCTCCATACTCTGTGGGTGATCCTTAAAGTTATGTTTATCCAGTTCTTCATAAGAGAGTAATTCACAGTTTCACTTTAGCCAGAGAAAGCAAAGTAGCCGAAATGGTGTTGAGCATATTGTGGTGCCTTTATTTGCAGTGCATTCACTTCAACAACAGCTCATGGCAAAGGCATGCTGCGGACCAGTTAAATAATAAAAACAGTGAGGGTTCAGGGCATACTGTTCCACAAAGTCCACTGACCACATCTCTGAGGCTGGAAGGGTATCATGAGAGCAGTTCCAAATACAAGCAGCCCAGGAGCAGGAGAAAGAGCAGCAAGCTCCTTCAGGAGGTACCACCCACTCTGACATGGAGATGCCCTTGACCAACGTTTCCCTAGTGAAAAACCAACCTCTATAAGGTTGGAAAGATTGGAGGAGGTTACTGATCCACAGTCACTTCAAAGATACTTGGGACCAAATAATTAAGACTACAGAAAGGGGCCTGGGAGATAGCTCAGTAGAATAAGCACTTCCCTGGCAAGCACAAGGGCCTGAGTTTAATCTCCAGTTACACCACAGAAACAAAAACAAACCAAAAAACTACAGAGAGCATAATGATGTATTTGCCATTGCTCAGATAAAGTTATAAGCTATGAGTTGTAAGTAAAAGACACAATTTGGGAAAGAAAATATGATCCTGCAGAAGACCAAGAAATGCACTCATTTCCAACAGGAGCACAGCATCTCAGAGCTAGAACTGCTCTGCCCAACCAGTTTGTTTATGTAAAAGTCTTTTGTCTTATACATGAGGAGGCTGCGGGTGAAATGACCTTTCTGAATACACCAATAACTAATGGAAGAGTCAGAAATAGATTCTGGGAAGAAAAAAAAAAACATAAGAGGCAACACTAAGAACTATTTCATTTTACATTTGGCTGAGAGTGTTTCAAGTATAATACCTGGGGAGGCAGGTAGGTTAGGAAATGAATAGAAGGAACATTTTGACAGCCCAGCCATTGTAAGACCTAAGCTTGTATTTAATTTAAATTTTTGAATGCAAAAATACTGCATTTGTGATGAAAAGTTACCACACAATGGAATAGAAATAAGTATTTAAAAACTGACCTATTGGTTGTTCTAAATTCTAGGCTGTATCAAGTATTTTCTGATATATTTATGTGCTATATAAATACTCTATTATATAATATATAATATATTGTATATTATACATTATACAATATATTATATCATATATTATATTATATATTATGTATATTGCATAACAATATATATTGCTCAGTAACTCTCTGTTTTAACAAAGAATGCAATGGTACCTCAGGCAAGAATTTAACATGTTCCATGATTTTGGTAAAGATGGCCACATTTGTGTTTGTGTAGGAAAGATGGCCAAAGTTGTGTTTTTCCCCTGATGCAGATTGCAAACAAAAATAAAATTCTGTCAAATGCTTATGTCTGCAAACTAATGCGTTTACAATTGGAAGTGTTCATGAGCCGAGCAGCCATTGCAGTGCATGTCTTCCTGAGGCATGGATCTGCTTTCTTTAACTTAATGCCGATGCCACACTTCCAGGTATGTATGCACTGTTGTTTATTCTGTTGAGGGAAAAGTAGGCCAGTTCTAATTAGATGCTCTTGGAAAGAATAACATCTTAATTGCTAACCCAAAGTGTGATGCTATACTTTAGGCAAGATATCTCAATGCCAGTTGAGTTGTTTTACAAGACTTATAACAGAGGTGGCTTTTCCCTGGGTAGGAGACTTTCTCCACACATTTCAGTACAAATTGTAGGAAACTCCTTTTAGCTAGAGGCTGTTGTACCCGTGGTGGAGTGTTTTCTTTCTTCTGAGCCACATGTAGGATCACCTGCTTATATGCATTGTTTCATTTTATTTGGCTTGAAAACCAATCTGTACAATGACAAATGAGCATATGTTAAAGAATAATAATGGAGGCTGGGGAGATGGCTCAGTGGAATAAACACTTCCCTGGCAAGCACAAGGGTCTGAGCTCAACCCCTGGTTCCGCAAAAGAAAACAAAGAATAATCATGGTCCCCAGGACAAGTGTTTGGAGATGACTTTAATTTTCAAACTCTGGCCAAGTTCTGACCTTTGAAATTAAATAGTTCACAGTAATACAAAATATTTCTGCATTACTCTGTAAAACAAAAGAAAAAGGTATCAAAGATGTCAGATTCGATGAGACCTACCAGCCTAGTTCTCTTCACCTCCTAATTCCTCATGTGGTATTTCCAGGGCATCGCTAATCTTAAATGATAAGATCGCCGGGCATGGTGGCACATGCCTGTAATCCCAGCACTCGGGAGGCTGAGGCAGGAGGATTGTTGTGAGTTCGAGACCAGCCTGAGCTACAAAGTGAGCTTAAGGCCAGCCTGAACTGCATAGTGAGACCCTGTTTCAAAAAGACAAAAAAAAAAATAAATAAATAAATAAATAAATGATAAGATCATGTGGACTGTGTGTAATGTATACCCTGAGACAACAGCCAGACTAGGATGAATCTGACATCTATTCAAATGCACTGCACGAGAACTTTTATTCAATTAGCACTTGGTAGAATGTAAAGTAGGAAAGGACTTTAGAGTCAAGTGAAAAATAGGATGAGCATTTATCAGAGCTTCCATTTGTGGGGCACTTGATGTGGTCGCCCCTTCTGTCTATCCACCAACAGCCTCCCCAGAGGGACTCTCCATGCTTCTCCTAAGTGGAGCCTGTTCAGGAAGCTCACACGGCTGGGTAAGTGATGCATCAGGAATGCAGATGCAGATCCTCTGACTTCAAAGTCCACTTGCTCTGTTCCCAAACTGCCTGTGGAATTAGCTGGCATCCCAGCAGGTATGAGAACAATCCAGAGCACATAAATGATTTTCTGAGAGAGACATAGCTAGCAGCGTTCTGACCTCCATTCGAACACTTGGTTCAGTGGGATTGTTGGGCTGAGTGAGACTTCGTAGTGAACATTAGACTGCGAATGGCTGAGTCCAGGCATTAAAATGCACTTCTGTCTCATCACACTGTCTCTGAGTGGCCTTGCTCCTGTTCCTTTCAAGGGCTCATTTCTATGTGGCCAACATTCATTCTGTCTGCTTCTCTTTTTCTCTCAAGCTCTTCTCTCCAAGAACTGCATATCTAGTCCCATTTTTAATGCCAAATTAGTAATTAGTCATCACCTAACAGCAGTCTTAGACCGTGGCCTGGCTGGCATTACCAGACAGGTATCACAAAGAAACAGAATAGTGACTTCACTATATCAGAGGATTCTTGATTCCAGAGAGGAGGACAGAAGTTCTGCAGAGGCTCTTGGGCTGCCACTGAGGTCCCCCATCATCACTGAAAATACTCTCTAACACTTTCACAATGAGTGTTTATGGCCATGATCTTCTGGCATGTTCTGAAGATGTTTTCTGCCTGAAGCTGCATGTTCCCCATCCATCCCTCCATCCATCCATCCATCCATCTTGTCTGTCTGTCTGTCTATATATCCATCCATCCATTCATCCATCTATCCATCCACCCATCCATCCACTGGGTGAATAGCTTCCTCACCTAGATTCCCTTCAATCTGATTATATTTTAGTTTCTAGAACTGAATCAGCAGTTTCTGTACTAGATATACATACTATGCAGTTTCTTTCTTTATTTGGAATTTATAAACTATAAGAAGGCTCCCATTTTATTTAACTAACAGTCAAAATGAGTGCAACTAAGTGGATTTAAGTAGAATTTACTATACATACTTAAGAGAACCAAATAATTGTCTTTCTCCTTTCAGTTAAACACAACTAGAAAATTATGCATTACTTTACTTTCTGATGAATTGTAAATGATAATTGAAATAATAATAGTCTACATATTCAAGAAAGCCAAGGAAAAGTGAATATATTTTTAATTTTCTTTTGAAATTATCCTCTACAAGTGTTTTAAGAACTTTTCTATATGGTAAAATCTGTTCTTCATTTTCTAATTTAATAAAACCAGCTGTTTATCTGATTCTTTAAAAACAAAGCAATAACCTACGTGGGCTCATATAAATCAAGTCATGTGTCTGGTAACCCTTTTATTAGAGTTTTCAGAGAATTATTCAGAGAAATCTGGCCTTATGGACTCTGTTCTCAATGCCATTTTCTCACATGGAACAAACAGAAATCTTCAAAATTGACGAAGGTCAGTTTTCCCTGAGTATAAACAATAGCTACATCAATATTTCAGGGTCTGAAGAAACATGGATCATTCTCTTGCCTAGAAAATAGCTTTAGAAATCATTGTGGGTTTTTGTTTGTTTGTTTTTTAGGACAGGGTCTACGTTTAGATCAGACTCATAATGGTCTGCCTGTGTTCAGCCTCCCAAGAGCTGGGATTATAGGTATGTGCCACCACGCCCTGTCTCAATGCACCCCAGGAACAGGGCCGGCACAGCACTACTGCTGCATCTGCCTGGTTAGGGGCTTTAATCCGCTGAGCTATTTGGCTGGTCCTTAGAAATCATTGCACTTTAATGAGTTAAAAATAGCACAAGCAGGCTGGCCAGATAGCTCACCATACTAAAGCACCTGCTTAAGCAGGTGCAGAGATGGAAGTTTGATCCCTGGTGTGTCATGCACGTTCAGAAACAAGATAGCCCCCACACCTCGTAGTGATCCTCCTGTTTTCAGTGTGCCATGCCAGCCCCACCCCTGGGGCACACTGAGACTGGGCGTGGAGGCACGTGTCTGTAATCTCAGCACTTGGGAAGCTGAAAACCACAGGATCACCAGTCCTACCTTTGTTCTGAGACCTTGTAGACCCTGTATCAAATACATTTTAAAAAAGAAAAAAGAAAGCACAAGAGGTGTGGGAGCTATCTGGCTTCTACAGGTGCAGAGATAAATTAGGTTTGCCATAGCTTACATCTGAAAGCGGAGATCTGATACTGTCCCTCTGTAGAGCCCCAGCACCACGAGCTAGAAGGCAACGAGTGATCTTTTCATCTCTGTCCTCGCAAGCTTTTGGTTTCCAGGCAGTTTCAGCTGTCACAGTTGCTTAGAGTTTACTGAGCTGTTTTTAGTTACTTATTCAAATATTCATTAGCAGTGAGGGCTGCCTTTGCTGTCTGGAAACAACTTCATTTTCAACTCTCACTCAGCTTGTCCTTGTGGACTCCTTCTCTCGACCTGGATTGGGCTCTGCTCTGTCACGTGACCTTTCAAGGATAATGGAGTTTCCTTGGGAGTAGACAAAAGAAACATGTTCCATCTTTTATCTTAGCTTGGCTGGAGGATGAAAATAATTGCACAAGACAGTTATGGATTATCAAAGACACAAGTGAAATACTCAAACCTATATCAAATACTACTTTGTGCCACCCAAGAAGGCAGATTCTTCAATTATTTATCTTCTGAGATTCTGTACAACCCAGGAAATCCTAGAATGGCAAGATATGAGTGCAAATATTTACTCAACAATATTGTTTCTAAATGGAATAATGACAATAGGTAGAATCTCTTGCTATGCCCTGAGAAACCAAGGAGAGGGAGGATATGCCATTCCTTGGCACAGAAGAACCCTGATTCATTGTAATTTTCACTCTTTGTTTAAGTTCTGGAAAAATCTTCATTATGTAGACAAATTCTACTGCAAACAAATAACAGTGCAATAGAAAATTGCAAATCTTTAAGAAATGACAGCTGTGCGCTATGAGTCTATCATTTAACATGCTACACCTTCCCACCTTCCACCTTTAGTTATGCCTCTAAAATAACTTGGCATTTTGCATTAAAACTCTGAGGTATCCTGGCTACACTGTGTATCACATTTAGGGAAAGGGGTTAATTTTTACCTTTTTTGAGGCACCAGGAATTGAACTCAGGACCTTCTGCTTGCCAGGCAAACACTTATTCCACTGAGATATCTCCCTGGCCCCACAAACTTATTTTTATATTAAGTAAGGTTCACTTCATAAGAAGAAGCCTACTCTTTTCTTTGCTCATCGAGTCTGCATGTCCTTTCTTCTAAACCCAGCTTGCTTTTACACAGTCCTTGCCCCCATGAGGCTCTCCTGTGGTGCTCTAGAAAAGACCAAGCAGGTAAATTCTACACTGCTTCCCTTAGGCTGAGGGAAAATACAACCCTGTCTGAGGCTAAGCAGAAGGAATTTCAATCTGGCAGCCACCGCCAGATAAAAACCTGGAAAAGACCATTAATCTCGTTTGTTTTCGTTACAGCCACACTCGTTATCACAACTTTAGTTAAGGAAGTGCCAACGTTTATACCAACAATTATATATCAGCAAAATTAGTTCTAAAAAATGAAGCTCCCAGAACTATAAACTCTACATTATTGCAGGGGTATTTATGTGTTGGGATGGACAAAGGGTCATGTCATGAATACCTGATAGAATAAACAGTTCCTGGAATAATGCTCTGCAGAAACTATAATACAATCTTAATTCCTAAATGAAGTGCCAATATTTTCACAGACCTGAGGCATTGTTTTATCCTTTGAAGATAGCTTCTTCTTCCTGGTATGCTTCTCCCAGCTTTTCAGGACAAAGAGTGAGAAAATATAAATATTCACCTATTCTTGTTAACTTCTTTAAACAATTCCACAAATGGAAGCTTTCCGTATAGTGGGAATCACAAACAACAGTGGATTATAAAGGAGACACAGACTAGCAACATGCTGTACATTAAACAGAAGCAATGAAAATTAAGCCTCCATTAAATCAGAACATCCAGCACTAGGGAGGGAATCTGATTACTATGACCTATAACCTATGTGGGACTAGTCTGCCCAGAAACATAGATAAGAGATTCAAACCAATATTTCAGAAATGTCCTCCTCAAGAAAAGCAAATACTAATTTCATGCCATAAAAGAAAGCAAATTATTAAGATTTAGTAGGGTTTCACTGTTTTAAAATTTATATACCATGGTTGTACCATTCACACTATTAAAAGCAATGTTTTCTTCTCCACCAGCCATAAGATACTCTCAAGGAAAGTCCAGGAAATTCATCAATCTAAGAGTAGTGAAATTCCAAAAAGTGGTCTCAGTGCTAACTTGTTCAATGAATGCATGTTAATAATGCACTTAATTATTCTAATCATTTGAGGGGCTTTGTGCCAAGGCTTTACAAGTGTAATCTTAGGTAGCATTCATGTAAATGCAACCAGAGATTATCTCCATTCCAGAAATGGGAAGGACAGGGTCTGGAGATGTTGTATGTAATGGCCAAGTTGTTCTCCTAACAAATAGTAGAGTAAAAATTAAAATCCTGATTAGTGGAGTCCAATTTTCATATTCCTTTCACTATGCAAAACTGTTTCATAATTAGAAGTGACTGAACTAGCAGTGAATGGACATCATCCTGTCCCCTGGGATCATGGTGACAGCAATTGCAGCAACACAGGACTCACGAGAAGCTCTGTAGAAGGATATGTGAATTTTAAGAGAAAATTCATGTAAATAATCCGGATGTGACCTTAGGTGAGACAACCAATGGGGAACTCTCAAGAATGGGAAAGGAAGGCCTAGGGGTATAGTTCAGTGGTCTAAGCACTGCTTGGTAAGCTCAAGGACCCAAGTTCGTTTTCCCAGTACTGTATGCTGTGTGGGCCCTGAAATCCTGAGCTCCCCAAAACCAGGTGTGGTGGTACACACCTATAATCCCAATACAGGCAAGGCTGAGGCAGGAGGTTTACTATGCATCTGAACTGCATAGAAAGACCCTGTATATTGGGAGGGGGAAAACCAACAATGCCAACAGTGGAGGAGAAAATGCTTCTGAAAAAAAAGCATTGAAAAGGGATTATCTTATTTTTAAAAATACTGTTACTTTCTAAAAGAAGGTACTTTACCATTGATTTGAGTAAAAGTTTCGTGTATCCTGTATGTGTTAGAAGAAGCTATGTCCTAATGGGTAGGGGGAGAGGCATTAACACTGATAAGACAAATTCAAAGGAAAATTTGCTTTGCGTATGAATGACAGAAACTTCTCAGCCGTGACCAGCACGTGGTTGACTGGCAGCGCTGTAGAAACATTCACTACACTGGAGCAGAAGATGCTGCAGAGAAAGAATCTGATAGATGGTAATTCACAGCAGAACCAGATGGGAAATCCAGCCATTGTCACCCTTGGATCAGGGCTCCACCAATCCGGTTAGGTAAGAAGGAACTGTACTAAAGCAGTATCACAACTGATCCGTAGTACCATGTGTAGTTTATGCATGCGTGAATATCTGAGCATAAATCCTTTCTTAATGAGCCATCATGCCAAAATGAGTGTTTAGTGAAGTAATGTCTCTTTGTTGGACCATTAACATAATGTGATAATCTGGCCCCCAAAAAATCATTTTTTTACCAATCCTGAGATTAACATTTTCTCATATTTTAGCAACTACAGAAAGAGTGCATCTCCCAATTTCTGTAAGCTAAAGGGAATTAATTGCCAAGTAGTATTTCTACTATTCATACTTAAACTCACTTGTTAATTCCTAATAACCAACCGGATTATCACAGTCCCTCAATAGGGAAGGAATATGAAGCCATGGTTATCTTTTAAAATATTCTGCAGACAACTTCTGGTACAAGCAAGTAAGCACAAGCATCACAGCTTATAAAAAAGTATCTATCTGCTAACAAAAATAGCAAGAAAAGAGGAACAAATTCATGTTCTACAGCACAACAGAATGATTAGAGTGCATAACAATTCATGATGAAGAACTAGAAGTGGGCAAGGATCACCAACACAAAGAGAGATCAGCATTGCAGGAGGTGGAAGTGCTAGCACCCTGACTTCATCACCGTACACTGCATACATGCATTCAATTAACATATTGCATCCCTGAGGGTGTGCAATTATTGTGTCAGTAAATTTTTTCTAGTTTGCAAATAAGGATGAGCTGCTCCAACAAGAGCTCACAGATAATATCAAAGCAATCTCTTCAGTTTTCTGGACAATTAGCTCAGATGGCTCAGCGGACAGGGTGTGTGGAGAACCTTGCCCTCCTCAGATCTGAGGTCCAACAGTAATTCCACAGGGCTGGAGTCAGGATGCAAAGTCAGAAGTGTAGGGATACCCTGGCCACGCTTTCTTTTCCTTTCAGATGTCCACAAAAGAGTTAAGTGTGGTGTTATAGCATTGTGTTCATAATGAGGACTCATATGAAATATTTTTTATTTTAATAATAATAAAATACACTAAAAATGATACAGAATTTCAAAACAAGATGATAAGGGATCAATAAGAGTTGTTATATTGCATATTGTCTACAAAGTATTTGTTCATATGATCAGATATAAGCATGAAAGAAATCTTTCAAAATACATGAAATAAAATCATAACTGGCAAGCATTGCATCATATGTGTGTTACAAAATGTTACATTATCATTTGACACTGTCTCTCGTTTTATAAAATTTGTGAATCTTCTGTATGTGCATGAAATATATTTAAAACTTAATTTCATTTCTTTGTGTGTGGCTGTATTCTCTCCAGGTATAGTTTCATAAATTTTTAAGCTTTATAATGAGGAATGAGGGCTGGCCTAAAAGCTCAGAGGATTAAATCACAGGGACCAGAGGTTAGATCCCTGGGCTGGCCATGCTGGCCCCACCCCTGGGGCTCTCTGAGACAGCAGTTGAGGCTAAGCATGGTGGTGTATACTTGTAATCCAGCTCTCAGGAGGCTGTAAGAAGGTGGATCACTACAAGTCCCATCTAGTAGGGGCATAAAACACCCTATAGACCTTTCCCTAAAATACAAATAAAAAGGAAATAATGTCAGCAAATATTTTTCATTTAGGTCTAAATTGGGTTGCTAAAAATGAGGTTGTATTATGTCTCTCATAATGTAATATGCATTAAAAACCATCACATACTCAAGATGCTATATAGAATGTCACTGCTTTCTAAGATTGCTTATTCTCTGAGGCTGTACCTACAGGGTAGAGATTTTCCTTCCTGTTGTGGGTTGGCCTCATCCCACAGCACAAATCATGCAACTAAATGTTATGAATACATCCTCATTAGTATGCAGCTACTCAGTGTTTCTAGTCAAATGTTATAGAAATTTCCCATTAGGAGATTTGGAGACACAATTTTCAATTCTAGGATTAGAAATAAGACAAAAAGTTTGAGAATCAAGAGAGAGAAGTCTCCAGGGGGACAAGGATGTAGCTCAATGACATAAGCACTGGACTGACAAGGACAAGGTCCCAAGATCAATTCCTGGTACCACAAAAAAAAAAAAAAAAAAAAAAAAAAAGAAGAGAATCTATAGGAACAAAGGAAAACTATGTTTCTACTTAGATGTAATGGAGGCAAAAGTTATTATACCAGCACTGCTAGTCGTGACCTGTGCTCCTTCAACCTTGTGAAATAAAAGCATTTATCTTTGTCCACTCAGCTCCACCTTCCCATTCCTCAACCTACTTAGGATTTTCATTTCTTTTCTTAACCAGTGTACATCTCCCCTCTTGTAGTTCTTACGATACCAGGTAAGATACTTAGAATAGCACAGGGTTAGAGAATGGGAAGGAAGGGAAGAAAAAAGAGCTTGAGGGGGAAGAGAAAAGATAATTCATTAAATTATGTCAACTTCTAAAATTGAAATCAATGAGAAAAACCTAAATAAGATACAGGGTGCACAATAAAACAACAGGCAAAATCTATATCTTGGTTTGTGTCTCACTCTCTTTTTACAGCTACTATTTCAAGAATATAGCATGTCACAGAAATAAGAGGGTATAAAATTATAAAATAAGGAAATAAAGATGTCATAAGTTTCAAAGAAAGGCAACAGCAACTTCTACCTCTTCAAATTTCTGTCAAAATCCAATCAAACAGATCAGGTAGAAGTTTTTTTTGAAAAGACAAGTTCTAAAAAGAAAACAAAACTAGTTTAAACAATTCTGTTTGGGCAGGTGGAGCCTGGGGTTGAGGCAATGGATGAGGAGGTGCTGGTCTATTTTTTTATTAATTTTATTGAGAAACAAATAGCAATGAGACAGTTTCAAAACAGGTTAGTAGCACAGTTACAATAATTAACAAATTGCATATTGTTGCCTTGGAGTGGTTATTCATAGTGCAAGATGCACATATGATATCCTTTCCAAACACTATTAGTACAAGTCTTTCTTTTCATTGAATTAAGAGAAAGTAGCTGTATATCTATCGTAACTATTTTGTTTATATAGATCCAAAATGGTCCTTCATTTATATCACCTTTTTTGTTTAGTTTTGTCAGAGATAAGTATTCCATTGCCACACATGGAGAGAAAACATTCTCTCAGGCTTTCACGGACAGCAAATTGGTCAAGCAATGGCCATGACTCATCCACACAGCTGACATTGACAAAAGATCTACAAATTACAGTACAGGGTTTCAGGATGAATCCTGAGGGGATTTGACTCACATTATTAGATACAAAAGTTACATTTCTTGTTATATAGGTCTTGCTTTATCTTGGTCTTAACCATCCAGCACAAAAGTATAAAAATGAGGTATAAAAAGTAAAGCCATATTAATGTCCTGAACTGTAAAAAGCTCAAGTCAACAACTTCTGACATTGTCTATGGATAGCCCACTACTATTATGGACTACTGGACTATATTGGAATATTTTGCTGAATTCATCCACATACAACATTTAAATGGCAAAGGTGCTGGTTTATTTGGCTTGTAAACAAATCAATATTATTCTTCTAAACAAAGAGCTTTCTTATTATAAATAAAAGGAAATTGGAAATATAAATGTTAAGTATGACTTTCTAAATCATAGCATGATTTTAAGTGGGGAGGAAAAGAAAAAGTGTGGATAGCACCAAGGGATCATGTTTTGTTATTTAGAAAAGAAGCACATGGTTGTTTCTTCAGGAATATATGGGATATTTTATGACCAAAGACATCAATAGAATTCTTCCAGTTTCAGATTGGTGAATCTGCCAGCTTGGTTGTAAGCTAAATGGGCATTGATGTTTGGTGCTCATTTAGACAATATATTGTTGACTTTGAGAATTATATGTATGTTGGGCACTCCCAGACTGCATTTCCAAACTGGAATGACTATGCCATGAAATGTTATGGTTCTAATTTCAATTTAAAAGTAAACTCAAGCTAAGAAGAGGAAAAATATTCACAATGCACGTGTTACAATATAAAAATGAATGGCTTACAGATTAATTCTCAACTTCCTGCAAAACCCTTGAGAATCCTAGGAAATGACTTGGAGTTTTGCCCAATTACCAGGTTACATACTGTTGCTGAAATTCAGTTCTTTTCACCAGAGTCATTAATTGAGATTATAAAATACAGAGAGAAAAGTTGAAGAGGATCAAAATAAAACTCGATTTTTAAAATGAGCTTTTATTTCTGTGTATGCATGTGCATGCATGCAAACGTTCTACAGCTGTACACTTATGTGTGTATGTGTATTTTTCCAGGTGGATAAGTTGTGCCTGTCCACATTGACCCCCACCAACTAAACTGTATGTGTGAATCAGTTAGCTGTGTGCTAACTCAGTGTGCATTCTGTACAGTCTGGATGCAGCACTTCTTGGGGTCCAGAAATAGCTTCATCATAGCCTTAATTCTACATAGATGCAGAGCCTCGGTTCCTTAGGCTCAGACTTCTGGCAACAAAGTGCAAAGAATGAGCACATTGTTTCGTATCATTCACCTTCAAAACTATATTTCAGTTAGACTGATAGGAACGTCTCTTTTGTGTTGGCATCCACTTCAGTTTCAAAAGCAAATACATAGAAGACATGTTCCAAGAAATGAAAAAATAATATCATCTAAAATAAATAAGTCCTTTCTAGAACATAAGTTGTCATTGCACCGTGTGTCATGTAAGCATTGGTGACAATGCTCCAGGAAAGACATCCATTCATCAGTCTAAGCAAGTAACATCACATCCCATGAATGGCAGAATGAGATCAGCTTCAACTGAGTTATGAAGTGGGATTTTGTTTTGTTTTACTGAATGATTGAGACAAAGGACCTGGAGGAATAGCGGTTCATCCTTCTGTTCAAGTACCAATTCCTTTTATTGCTTTTGGTTTGAGTCTATGACATTGTTGCCTCATTCACCATCTGCTAATCTTAAATAAGAATTGTTTAACTCTGGGCACTTGCGATGAATTGCCCCAAGAATGTAATTGGATGGTTATTACCCTTCTCTGAGGGCTCTGAGAGTGTCACACAGAGGGAAAGTTTCTAGCCTGGGAGCCAGCAGGCAACATCTCATATCCATCTTCGTATGTTCTCTTAATTCGATGGAGACCCCTGGGACAAAGTAAGCATTAGAAAAAACCTGCAGAAGCAAGAGAAGCATCCTCTGCACTTGCTGAGGAGGCAGGAAAGTGTTATGGGACAGAAGCTCGAGTGAGAGCCACGACTCTTCATCCTGACTCTGCCGCTTACGTGTTGGGTAGAATCATGGCAAATCTGTGCCTTGTTGGACACCTGGTGAGCCCATCTAGCAAATGGCAACAACCAATCTCTGCTTGCAGGACTGATGTGGATATTAAATCTTAGTGAGCATAAACTGCCAGTTACCAGAACAAGGGGAGTGGAGGCAGCATTTCTCTCAATATCTGTGAACAATGGGCCACTGCTAAGGAGAACAGTCTAGAGAGATGACCAGCCCCTCCCACACCCTTAGCATTTATACGGAGAAATAGATTCCAAGTGTAGCTTTAATGTGCATGGACGAACAAACACGCTCAGGCACATGTGCATATGACGTACAATCTCAAAAGACAGCCTGGAGCCAGAAGGAAATGAAGGACAGGGAGAGACAAGACAGAGCTATTTGTCTTGACAATAAGCACGTGCTGTGGGCTGGTCTGTGTTTTTGCTGATTTTGTGTTGTTGTCACCTCACTCCCGACCCCCACATCAACAGGCAACATCACTCCATCCTTTTCCCTCCAGTGCTGCCAAGTCATCTCACAGCCATCGAAGGGGTCCCCCAAATTCACAGCAGTCATTCTATTGTCACTCTTCGCACAATGTAGTCCTCTGGGTTTATGAGCACATCAGAGCCACAAGTAGTCTCAGAAAAGGCATGAAGGATTTATTGCACGTTAGGATTCTGGATGACAGAGTAATAGTTTTATACTATGACAAATGCACAGACATCTTATGGGGTAAAACGTAATATGCTCATAAATTTTTAAGACAAAATAGTGACTGTTAAAGAAAATTGAAGCAAGCTGGTGGAGGATAGGACTCTAGGCTAAAAGTGGCTTCGGTTCCCAACTTATGAGATACTTCCCCTCCCTTGCATCCTGAGAGTGATTTCAAGACAGAATGAAAAGCAGTCCTTAGTGGAAGTCTTTAGAGAAGGCTCTAAGTGTTTTATAAGGAAGTGAGTGTCCCAAGGAAAATGCTTTCTGCTTGAAGGTGGAATTCCATCACTACCCAAAGTATGAAATGTCTCATTCTGTAACATTTAGCAACTAATTCTATTTCTACTTGCTGGTTGCTTGCACATGTTAATAGAATAATTCTAAGGCAACTAGAATGTCGATTAGGTGAAAAACATCCCATCTAGTCTGGTAAAAGTTGCTGGATGTAAATTTTTTTTGGTCTAATTATAAGCATTGGTACACTGTTACAAACTCTTAATAAAAGGATTTAACAAATATTCACATAACAAACACTGAGATTATACTGTAAACAAAATATTTCTTACAACAAGGAACAAACTTTGAGGCTTTCTTTTAAGAAACCAACAACTAAATAGATGCTGTCCAATAGAATTGCAATGTAAATCAAACATGTAATAGAAATAGGTGACAATGATCTTAGTAATGGAATATTAATTTACAAACTTATTTTAATTCAATAGCTCTAAAGTGCCATCCTCCCAAGATGTCATCCAGCTAAGAAGTACTAATGAGGCATTTTACATTCTCTTATCCTGCTATGCCTCCAGGCATTAATATTGTTATACTTCTGGCATATCTCAGTATGGACCAGCTGAGTTGGAAGTGATTAATAGCCATATCTAGTGTTTTGGACAATACAGACTTGAATTGTTGATAAGTATTTATTAAGCACAGAGTTACAAACTTGCAGTCCCTGAAGACAGAATGGTAAATGAGATGTTATCTCTCTCCTCACAGAGTACACATTCTAGTAAAGATAAAAAAGCATAAGCAAGAGATCATTACAAACAGTTAGTGTTGCTGGGGAGGAGAGGAGTAAGTAACTAGTGCTGGGTCAGAAGGGGAGCAAGAATTAGCAGAGAGAGGGGCAAGGGTTCTCTTCCAATGGCTGGAGAGAGGAAAGAGATTTTTGAAAAGAAGGTACAGCTAGCCAGAAACCTTATATTCATTTCCTACTGCTGCTACAAAAAAATAACTCCAAATTTTAGGGATTTATTACCTTATAGTTCTAGTGTCCTGATGCCTGTTATGTGTCTTATAGACCTAAAAGGAAGAACAAGGTAGGGTGCACGTCTTTTGGCTGTACTTGAGGCAAATTTATCACAGACTTTTTCAGCTTCTAGAATCAGCAGCATCTGTGGTGAAAGGCAACAGTCTTGTCAGCCCCACTTGGCCTCCCATTTCCATCTCTGATTTAGGACTTTCTTACCGTCCCCTCTCAGTTATAAGGACTATTGTGACAACATTAGATCTGCCTGGCTATGTTAGCACTGCCTCACCACCTCAGGATCTTCAATCACATCTGTGAAGTCCCCTTTGCTACATAAGGTAAAAACATTTGTATATTCTTGGGGGTAGGATATGGACAACCTGAAGGATAAAAAGAAGCAAAAGAGAGTATTTGAATCTAGAGCCTAGAATAAGAGAGAACTCGGATGGTCAAGGTCCTAAAGGAAGATGGGTGTTGCAGGAGCACAGAATACAGGGGACATGTGCAGAGCTAGGATGCTCAGATGCTGCTGATTCTAGAAGCTGAAAAAGTCTGTGTGACCAGCGCTGGGTCACACAAAGCCTTTGGAGTCCTGGATGAAGTTCATGTCAATTTTGTTAGAGTTGGAAGCCACTAGAAGCTTTTGGACAATAGAATCAGCTAACGCAGAACACGTGATCAGTGAGTCAGTTCAGTGCCTGGAGAATGGACAGAGTGGTACACACAAATGGAGAAAGACCCGTGAGGACTGATGTCAAACTGACTAAGACAGTGACAAGAGAAAGGGCAAACACAGGCCCCTCTGAGACAATGTTGGTCACAGGGTCAGGTATTGAGCAAAATTTATTGAACTCTATACTTAAAGTCAAACATTTTATTGCAAGTAAGGTTTAATATCTTCAAATAAAGAAATTAGGTATGTGATTTCTGCCTTCATGGATTTGCAGTAGCTTGTCTTTAGAACTTTACTTCACATGGCAGATCATACAAAATATGCTGCCTCCCATCTCATTCCAACTGTCTGATTGTCTTGTTCTTCCCTAGAATTCCATATTTTCCCCATTTGTTATCCTAGTTGATCCGAGGATGAATCCAATTATTGCATCTACCTTGGTTCACTAATCCATTCATTTATGCATATGTTCTATATCCTAGTCACTGTTTAAAATATTTTACAAGTATTAACCCAATAAATCCTCACAAAAATCCTATTGGGGAGATGTTGATATTATTTCCATTTTATAGATGAGGAAATTGAAAGGGAGGAGAGAAGGAGCTTGCCTAAATTGTAGAGCCAAGATCTGAAATACACACACACACACACACACACACACACACACACACACACACACACACAGTAAAGGGCATAACCAGGAACTACCTGTCCCTCACAATCCCCAGTGGGTTATTTCTGTTCTCCTCTTCCTCCACCTCCTCCTCCTCCTCCTCTTCCTCTTCCTCCTCTTTCCTCTTTTTTAATTTCCTCCTTATTATCTAGAGAGAGCTGAAACCTCTGTATCGCCACCTGTTGGAAGAAGGGAGGAAGGACCGATGAACAGAGTAAGGCTTCAATCATCTAGGAAAGAAAGTGTGGAAGTCAACAGTGACCTATTTGCAAGGGCAAGTCCCCAGGCATGACCCTCACTCTCTCTTTGACAATGAGGGCTAACGTTTACACTGAATTACTGGGAAGCAGATAGACCTGAAGACAAGGTGATGAGGTAGAAAAATCCCTGCTCTTCAGGCAGCAAGAGGCCTGATCTCCTCCAGCTGCCGGTGAGCTTGCAGACACCAGCTGCCGTGGCTGATGCGTGCGTTTCCTTGCAGGTAAAGTGAGCGGGCTGGGGCGAGAGGTCCATCTGCTCTCACAGATTCTGAAGTGACTGGGACACCAGGCAGTCACACACCTCCTCTCCTACATTTCTGGGGGATGGAACACGGCATGTGGGCCTGAAGCATAGATACACAAGACCATCCAGGCTACAAGAATCGCTGGCACATGCATTACACAGGTGAAGTCAAACACAAAAGACAAATTCTGCAGCCCTTTGTAAAACACGAGGATAATCTCAACATGTAGACAATCTCAAATTGCACCAAAATAAAATTATAAAAGAAGCACAAACATCTATTTTCCTCAATGTTCCAGGTTCCTCCCAATTTGCATTGCTAAAATCCGTATGTTTTCTTTTTTTCCCACCTCATTAGTTGTACAAATGAGAAGCACACGAAACATTTATTTCAAGTATGCAAATTTTTAAAACAATGAATGTTATTTTACGGTTCCTTTGTATTCCATTGTAATAAAATCTATTGTTTCATCAGTCTATTTGAGTGGGTTTTGACCTATGCTGGAAAAACCACTCCAACATTCGAGCTCATCTGTGAAATGAGAGGACTCGGGGGACAGTTGCCACGATTTCCTGCCCCATCAAATGTTATACCATTCTCCATGGAAATGAGAGTAATAGGTCCGCAGCACTGTCACTTTATACCAAGGGGAGGACCTCGTTGGCAGGCTGGGTGTCCAGAAATAGGACAGGGCCAAGTGTCGCAGTTAACACAGAGAGCTCTTCTGTGGCATGTTTTCCTAATCATGGAAAGATTTTTAAAAAGAACTTAGAGGTCTCTCCATGTGTTTTCCTGTTAAAGCAAAAAATCTAGAACAATTCTCTAGTGGGGTGTTCCCAAGTTGATTTTATGGAGTTCACTAAACAATAAAAGTATAAATTGTTGAAAGCCATTACAGAAGTTGTATCTCTGTCAGTCAGCTTCTCATCATGTTGCAGGAATGAGAAGTGGAAGAGCAGGCCTTAGATTATATTTAGATTATGATGATGCTTTTCATTTTGAGTCATATCAGAGCTTTATTTAAAAATAAGATAAAGACTTGTAATCTAGCTCACTGGGCACTAAATACCAAGGAAACTCAGTGTTTCCTACTTCATGTTGACCACATTGTCAGCACACATTGTACAAGACTGCCTCGGCCAGGGAGATGGCTCAGTGGAATAAGTGCTTCCCTCACAAGTGCAAGGTCCTCAGTTCAATCCCCGGTTCCGGCAAAAAAAAGAAGATTGCCTTCATTCTTATCTACCATTTCCATGATGAAAACAATGCAGCAATTGAACCAATAAATTAAGTTAGAAAGAAAATTGAACTGGGAATTCATATATTTCTAACACAATGCAACAAACCACCTCTAGGATGAAATAATTGCATTGATTTTTCTTTACTCTTGTTTATCATTACTTACACTAGATGACAAACCTAACCGCTATGATACTCTGTTTTTATGATAAAAATCATATATTACCCAAAAAAGAATGCACTAAGAAGGACACTAACAGCATATTCATACTTTGTCAGCATAGCAAAATATTTACAGATAATAGTCTTTTCCTAATCATTCAGGAGCAAAATTTGAATGTCTTTCTAGTGTATTGAAGCCTTTTCTTCTTAGTGGCCACAGAAATCTGCCCAGACAGCAGCCGCAAGTGCAGTATTGTTGCCCAAACACACTCCTGTGTTTCTAGAAAAAGATCTCCAAAAAAAATGAGCTGGATTCCAGCCCTTAAAATTTCTGTAGGCTCCTTGCTGCGTACAGTCACCAGTGGTCTCTCCCAGTGGAGCCCTGCTCTTTCATCACCAAGCTAAGCCTTGACCTAATTGTAGAAATTTAGGACCGAATTGTCTTGAATCTCCTTAGGACCTTTACAACCTAAAGTCTCCCCAGTACATTTTACCCTCTTGTGAGGGTTTACTACGTATCTCCTCTGTGTCTTATAAAATATGCATTTGCATCTTTACATTAAGCAATAATTAATGTAATTTTGGTAGAGGCTGACTAAAATATAAAGTCATATCAATTAAGAATGCATAATATTCATTTTATGAAATAACATCTTTTAAGAATTAATATCTTTCAACCACCATAAATAAAACATCAAGGAAGATGCTTGTGCATAAATCTTTGACCGCATCTCTAATTTTTCTCCAGGAAAGAACTGTCAAATTGAGAAGTAATAAAATGTTGTCACTTAATTTGAATTTTCCTTTTTATTAAAGGTTAAGCATTTTGCATCTGGTCGTTGCCATATGCAGTTCTTCTCCTGTGAAATATCTATCTATATCATCCTTTGCTTGTTTTTCTGTTGCCTTAAATTTTTAATATTTCATCCTATTCCATGTGTAATTTATAATTAGAAAGATGGTTTAGAGAAAAAGGCAGTTCACCAATGTGCATCATTATCATTTACTTATTTCTGCAAAGCTTCCTCTTGAAGTTCTCCTTTGTAAAATGTCTAAAAATTTCCATTAAGCTGCCGTTTAGAGACCCACATAGGAGTTCTAAACACCTCAAGGTAGAGTCAGGCTGCCACCTAGCACTGCACTGTGGAACTGCCCACCACAGCCACTGAAGGTTTCCTATATTAATAACGCTCCAAGTACAATAAGCACAAAGTTTTCACCTTATGTGCTGGATCCAGACAGGCTAAAGACCAATGCTAATGTGTGTAAAATCTCAAGGCTCCCATCGACCGAGGGCCAAGCTGAGCTCTGTGTATCCTCAGATTTTAACACTTGTCCCTGTTTACCTTGACTGAAATAAAAAGCTGTCAGGCTGAGCGACAACTGGGGTCTTCCTTCTGAAGTCACTGACAACAGATGCATGCATCTTTCTCAACGCATTGAGCTTCCCCAGGGTTTGCTTTCTATACCATGTAAGGAAAGCTCTCCACTTTCTCCTCCACCGAGTGAGCACCTAGCTAGTGACAGAGCTAAGGGCCACCTTAGCTCATCAGGCCACACATGGCTTCACTTTCAAGCTTGTCCTCTTCCTGGCCACTTTCTCTTCTTCCTCTTCCTCCCCTCATAGAGATGGGGAGGAACTTCTCAGAATGCTTAACCCTAAAACCACAAAAGCATGGCCTGCCAGGGGAGGGCGTATAGTTGTAAAGATAAAGGACTAGTTTGTACTGTGCAGTGACAGTGGTCAAAACTCTGCCATGGGTCAAAGCTCTGTCTTCAAAGCATCTGTAGCCACCTACAGTGCTACTCCTGGCAGTTCCTGGTCTCCCCAAATTTTGCACCAGCCCCTTCCTCCTTCTCCAGGTTAGCTGCCACATCCTTCCCTAAACTGTGACAATTCCCCAGAGTACAGCATGTGTGGCCTTTACGCTGTTCTCTTCTTATTGTTGCCCTCAAAGGAAGTACTTAGTTATGCATCTTACATTCTTAGGGTCTGATTCAAAATCTTAATTCCTGGGCAGAACTCTCACTTGAATGCATGCATGTGTGTTCAGCTGCCTTCTGGAATTCTTGATGGAATTTCCCATCTCAAAAAACATCCCAGGACTGGGGAGATAGCTCAGCAATCTAAGTGCCTGCCTGGCAAGTGTAAGGACCGGGTTCAATTTCTGGTACCATAAGCCATGCTGGCCTCAGAACACCAGGTATGCAGCTCCGGCCCAAATGCCCACGTGGTGGTGCACACCTGAGAGCCCAGCCCTGAGGGAGCCTGAGAAGGAGGATCACTGTGAGTCTGAACTGCGTAGTAAGACCCTGTACCCAATAAATAAATTTAAAAGAAAAAAGTATTTTAAGAAAAATCCTGCTTCATGGTGCAAAACTAAACATAAAATGTTGCCGGCTTTCTCTTCAGTCTTTCCCAGCTCGCTCTCCCCTTCCATCCTGTCCTCAGGGGGTCATCACCACCAGGCAGGATCACTGTAATCCCATTTCTTTAATCCTACAGAAAGGATTCCACAGCAGGTTGGCATGTGCTTCCTCTCAATTCCTACCTTCCCAGGCAAAAGCTTACTTTGCTCCCCTGTGCAGGACCAGCATTATCTTCCCTGTGTACCCCGAGGGGAGAATTATTGGTAAATCTCACTTGCCTTCATCTCCACTGTCTGTCAGATTATACATCTTCAATGCTGGTTGTGCTGCTGGGTGCCTAACTCTTAATTTTGAGATTCTGAGCCCCTCATAAGGCCTAAATGTTCCTCTTACACTTCTGTATATTTTTTCCTTCACACCCTGCCCTGCCCAGATTCCTACACTGCAGCAAACTGATTTCCCTGGATCTGTGATCTTACTAAGGCCTTACTACTCACAATGTGGTTGGGAACTTGGACCACTGATATCACTGGATTCTTGTTTGCTTTTGTTTTTGAAAATGTAATCATACGGCCCTATGTCATACTTTTAAATAAAAAACCTAGGCTTAAAAGAAAACGTGGGCAATTCATATGTACATTAAAATTTGAATGCAAGCAGGTGCAGGGGCCAAGGGTTCAATTCCTGGGTCAGCCCCTGCTGGCCCTGCCCCAGGGCGTGCTCAGACAGCAATTGAGACTGGGCGTGGTGCTGCATAGCTATAGTCCCAGCCCTTGGGAGACTGAAAACAGATGGATCATTACAAGTCTAATCTAGTAGTGAGACCCTGAACACCCTGTAGACCCTTTCCTAAAATACAAAATTAAATTTAAGAAACACTGATGAGATACCTACACCAACTTTGCTATCTTTTTTTGCCACTTCACCTACTTGTCTCCTTAATTGCAGTTCACAGCCTAAGACTATCTTTTTCTTCATTTCTTTTCCATCCATCTCAACACACCTCGATGGCAACTTTGTGAGAGCCAAGATCCTGTCCTATACAGCTACATTTTTCCAGCAGGTACTCAAGAATGCTCATTGCATTAATAAATTCTGAACTAATTCCTTTATGGTCTCTTTCATTTATGCCATATCCCTACTCTGTCTTGCCTCTTCCACTCCCTTCCTCCTGTTCAGATCTTATGCATTCACCAAATCCAAAGTTTAAAGCAAAAATCTATTCCAAACATCCCAATCCCACTGGCCCACTGACTTCCCGCAGTGTGTGGGATTATATCAGATGCTAATCACATACTCTTCTCAAGGACCTCAGGGACGTGTGTCTTGTCACAGTGACCAGAATGTACACGTACCAGGGAAGACTCAACATTATACACAGTTCGGAATTTCCCAAAGTTCACAGAAAGCTAATGAATGCAAAGAAAGCTTCTCCTGCCCATAAAAGAGTCACAGAATAAAATTTGTAATAAAAATTCTAAGCAATGGTTTGGACAAATCTTTTTATAAGAAGACAATGAAGTGAATGGATTGCACAGAAGGCTGGCAGTGCTTCCCTACTACAATTGGGTAAATGCATGTCATTTGATTTTTATAAGTCAATCACCTTACTTGAAAGTTGTATTTTACATTTTAATGTTATTATACAGTTTCATCACAATTACTTTGAAATATCATGGAATGAAATTTGCATCAAAAGCCATGTTTGCAAATTTCATATCAGTCTCGCTACCCTAAGATCTAATTAGAATAAACATAACTCAGGACACATTAGGTCCTAATGACCAATTTGATTTGTTAGCATCTTCCAAATTTTGAATTTGAAAATAAAAAATCCTGTACCAAGTGCTGCGTTCATCTGAAGTACACCAAGCAAGCTGGTTAATCAGTCCATCGATCTCCAAAACAGGCCTGGGGAGGCCTTGGAGAGTCACATGGAGCAGCAGTTACGCCGAAGACACAGTAGACACTGGAAAATTTCAAATCTTAGATTAAACACACTCCTATACCAATTATCCAACTTTATTATGGTTTTCCATCATCTTTCCTGTCTTCGAAGGGACACTTAACATAAAATATTCACACACTTATATGATACTAAAGAATACCTTTATATATAAAAGATGAAAAAATAGTGTCATGAGTATTCAATAAAAATGTGGCTTAAAAGTGATGTGCCAGGTAAATCGGGATTCTCTGCCTACACACGGGTGATAAAGGCACAAAAGAGGACAAGCACTGGATGAAGGAACTCAGTCACGTGATCATGATTTGCAAGGGGTTTGATTTATATCAAAGTCAAATGCAAACCATCCTTTACTAATCACTTGCCAAGAAAGAAAGGAGGAAATAAAAGCTTCAGTTTTTTGTTTTGTTTTGTTTTTTCTCATCTGGACCCTGAACTTAAATGAAAGTCAGCAAGGAAAATTAAATCAGTCATCCATAGACTGGAAAAATTTCCCCTCCAAGCCTCTAGGCTAAAACTCAGATTTTGTAAAATCTTGCTGAATCTCTCATCTAACTGCACTGCACAATATAATTATAAACTGGCAGGGCTGGCTCAAGACCATTCTACTCTGGATTGAAAGTGGGTGTTTTCTTGTTTAGTTGTCATTCATTCCAGAATGCTTTCCTTAGTGAATCCTCAGAAACATCTCAACACTGTTTTTTTTTTTTAGTTTTTTTATTTTATTGAAGTACAAATATCAATGAGACAGTTTTAAGACACCTTAACAGGATGGATTCAATAAATTAATACACTGAAAACTGTTTTCATAATGTTTTGGTATCGTACAAGGTGCATACATGATATTATACTTACATTATTATAGCAGATGTCTCTTATCTGTAAATTAAGAGAGTGTAGCTGTTTGTGTATCTTATTTTTTATACCTGAACGATACCAAAGATTCAATAATGAATACTTTCTACCTTGTTACTTTCCTAGTGGTTGCCCATAGTACTAGAAGCCGACATAATACCCTGTCCAACCACCAGTAGTGCAAATCTTGTCTCTCATAGAATTATGTAGAAGCACAGCGTATCTATCCCAATTGTACTGTCCATACACACACATCATGATTCTTCCTTTCTATACCCCTTCCTTTGTCTACACCTGTCAAAGATGGGCACTCCATTGTCATTCAGCTAATTTAGATGTCTGTATTCTACAACACAATCCAACACAGTCCAGCATTCCACAACAATGGTGAGTTATCTGAAGAAGTTGTCGACCATTTGCAGCTCAACTTATTATTATGGCCCCACATTGTATACCTCATTTTTATACTTTTCTGCTGGATAGATAAGACCTAGATAGAGCAAGACCTATATACCAAAACATGTAGTTTTTGTTTCTGATGAGGTCAGTGAAGTCCCCTCAGGGTTTATCTTGTAATCCTGTATCTTATTCTATAGATCCTTTGTCTGTGTCATCCATGCAGATGAGTCACAGCCAACGCTTGACCAGTTTGCTCTCTGTGAGAACCTGAGAGAAAGTCTTCTCTCCATGTGACTCTCCCCAGGCACACTATAGAACTTCAATCTCTTTCCTCTGTGGCTCCATAATTTCCTTGTTCAGAAAATTTGGGGCTCAACTGAGTTTCATGATGTTACAGTACAGGTTCTCCTAGGTCCTGGGTCTTTGCTGACCTTGAAAGGCTAGGGCCAAAATGTTGACTGGCCTCGTGGCTCTTCTGTTTCTCCAATTTTGATCTGTGAACTTAGGTTGCTAACCATCCAGAAGAAAAGCTGATTAGTATCCTGCAGCATATGCCATTCACTTTGCCCTATCTGACTCAATTGTTTTTAGTTGTTGTTGTACATTTCAGTTTGCTTTGTTTTCCCTGAGCAATGTGTGGTGACTTCTTATCTCCTGGATTTTGAGTGTCCTCTAAGACCTGCTGCAGGCCGTGACAGGCATAGCTACAGCATGGCCCTCCTCTGCCTTCAGGCCTGGTGACTGCCCCCTGCAGACAGGCTTTCTCATGAGCTCCTGCCTCATCAAAGAGGCTCTCCCCTCATAAGTAGTAGGCAGTGGTCTAGGATCACCTATCCTAGATTGACACACTTGTCTGGATAGTGCCAATACTCAGCGTGTATTTCCCCTTTAGCAATGCCACTTTCTAAACTTAAGCTGGAAGAGAATCTACTGCAAAGGTACAAGCTTAACCTTGTATTTGTGCATATCAGGTATATGACTGTCTGATAATATGACAGAGGACAATTACTTAACAGTTGAAGGTAAGTATAAAAGAAAAAGTGGTAAAAGAGAAAGAAAAGTTGAATTAGTGTTTGCTTCTGAAACACAGTAACTATTTCTTTTTTTTTTTTTTTTTTTTTTTTTTTTAGTGCATAGTTGAACTATTGCTCTGCCAGGCAGTGGACTGAAACAGGACTACTGATATAACTTTCAAAGAGTATTTTAATTCTTAATTTAATCTATTACCCTAGAAGAATGTGGACAGCCTGATGTCTTGTGTATTCTTCCCCCAAAGTGTAGAATCAAAAGTGACATCATAATTATTTACAAAAAATTATTTCAAGGTTATAAATTCTAATTGATCATAACCTACAGGTTTCTTAACTACTCAGAACACTTCTGTCAAGTGGGGCAAAATTTATGCTAATGATTAAAAAAATCCTTCCAAGCAAGGAGACTTCACAGTTAGATTATAAATCACAGAAAAGAGTAATAAGTATATTGTCCCCATCTTCAAATTCAGGGCTCAGCAGGTTGAGCAAGAGCTACACTGAAGAGTTTTACTAGTAACCCCAAGAGAGTCTAAAATGCTACCTTTACAGAAGTGCCCACTTGACCTGTACTTCAAGGTCTAGCTACTTTCCCAAGTAAATTACTCCGGCAAATCTGATCAGCATGAAGAATGAGGAAAATTTGTTTTCAGCTTTAGCCTTGGAACTACTTCCCAGAACATTCTCTGCAGGGGAAGAAAATGAGAAGAAAGAAAAATGACAGCTCCTCTGAGATGGGTGGCTGGAGGCCTCCATTACTCAGGTGCCAACTGGAGAGGGGCCACAAAGTCAAGCAAGCAGAATGATCTAGTCCATGGTCATTTTACCAATGCATGCATGTTTTCTCCTCTGCAGCTATTAAGCAGTGATAAAACCATAAGAAAAGGATTCAGGGTCTCTGATAAATCCAACAAAAAATAAAACTTGTTTTTCTCAAAATGCAAACATTTTCACTGACATTTTTAAATTGATTTGATTCACTTAATTGAAAAAGGCTGACAGATAAATATCAAATCTATCAAGGGGCGCAGGCTTGACAGAACTGAGACTTCATCTCTCAGTCTATTGGTAAAAGTGGATGACACTTGCACCCACATCCAGCCAAATTCTAAAGTGTAACTCTAATAACCTCTCCTAATTTTCCCAACACACACACACACACACACACACACACACACACACACACACACACACACACACTGCCATTCCAGAATGACCAGAGACCTGGAGTGTGAGATTAAAGGGTTATTTCTGGGCTGGAGATGTCACTCAGTGGTGGAGCACTTGGCTACCCTAACAATACATGAAGTCTAGGATTCAATCCTTAGAAGGAAGAGAAAGAGAAAGAGACAGAGAGAGACAGGGACACAGACAGAAACAGAGACAGAGACAAGGAGAGAGACAGAGACAGACCGATGGACAGACAGAGAGGCAGGAGGAAAGGAAAGGAGAGGAAAGGAAAGGAGATGAGATGAGACAAGATGAGATGAGAAGACAAGGAGGGAGAGAAGGAGGAGAGGAGAAGCGGAGGATAGGCAAAAGGAGTGGAGGGGAGGGAATGGAAAAGAAGAATCATTTCCTTACAGAATAACAGAATAATTGGTTTATGCAATTCAGGAACAGCCTGAGGAGCAGAAACTGCAGATGGCAATGACGAAAGATGGAAAGAGATGCTTAGCAAGTGCCATGGTCAGAGTGGATCAGTTCTTGCATGTGACTGGCACAGATAGGCTGCCTGAGGCAACACCAGAGCAAAATACAGAGATTGGTGATGCTGACCAAGATTCCCAAGAGCAAAAATGACAAGTAGCATGGAAAAAGCCAACATAGAAGCAGATATGTGAGGGCCGGCCAGATAGCTCAGTGGATTAAAGTGCCTGCTAGGCAGATGCAGGGGCTGGGGGTTCAATCCCCCAGTGTGCCATGCCCACCCTGCCCCTGGGGCACTGAGATAATGATTGAAACTGGGTGTGGTGGTGCATGCCTGTAATTACAGCACTTGGGAGGCTGAAAACAGGAGAATCATTACGAATCTGATCTGTGTAATGAGACCCTATAGACCATGTACTAAGCACATAAAAAGAGTGAAACAGATATGTGGCATAAAGGTAAGTTGGTATACTTGCAATATCGATTTAGGCTCTCTAGAGAGCACAATGTACACATGAAAAAAGATTTAGTAGGAGGGTTCAGAGGATCCGAGATGAAAGAGTCCACAGTGCCTGTCTACCTGCTAAAGAGTCAGTGGGTCCCATAACTGCTCTGTCCAAGAAGCTGAGAGCTGCAGATCAAGAAAAACCAAGGATATAAAAACAGTCCAAGGCCAAAGTCCTCCCTGGGAACTCATTGGCATGAGTGTACAGTAGATGGCTAGTAAAACTGGGGTTTGATGGCTTGATGTCCCCAGGAAATGACAACAAAAGATCCACCTTTCCACACAGAATGAAGCTCTTCAAATGTCTACCAACTTCCTTCTTTCTTTTTTATTCCATTCAGGCTCCAAGCCAATTGGATGGCGCACTGACTGTGCAGGCTGGTCTTCTGTCCCTCATTTTGCTCATCTACATGTCAGTCTTCTCCAGAGACACCCCTAGACACCACAACTGTGTTTTACCCATATGTTAGGAGTTTCTTAATACAATCAAGCTAACATAGCATAGTTAACAGTCATATTGTCTGTCTCCCAAATACACCTTATGATCTGCAAAAGGACAGTGGAAAGACAAGAGCTGGAGGTCACACGGAGGGCAATGGTCCTTTTCCTCTCCTATTGCTTTGTCCTTCTAGAGCACTCCATTTGTGCTGCACCCATATCTTCAGCTCCTGTTCTCAGGTCCTCAATTAGGCTGTCTCAATCCACTGAACTCACTCTATTTCCAAGTTCATCAACAGGTCAACCCTGATGATCAATTCGAGGACCTGCCTTTCTCCACACCTCAACTTTACATATTGCAAAGATCCCTTTTTTCTTTCTTAATAAGCTCTCTTCACAGGTCTCCAAGAAACTCGCTCTGCAACTTACTAAATGTTCATTCTTATCTACTGTGCTCAAACCTGTCATTTTCTTGATCTCTGGAACATTCCAGAGCAGAGCTTGGAACTCTTCTTTATGTGCAATTACTTCAAAAGTAGCCTTGTACAGTTTCCCAGTTTAGTTCTTCATCTCCCAACTTTCTCCCAAGCAGCAGAGTCACATATCAATATATTTACCTGATATTACCACTTGCAACTTGAACAGACACCCCAAAATTAACACATCTAAAACCAACCTCTTCATTTCACCCCCTGCTCACATGCCTAAAATTCCTCCTCCTGAAGTATTCACCATCTAGCAGTGGAACTCTTCAGCCTAAAGCTATATGCCATCCTTAAATCTTCCCTTTCAGAATGCACCCTACATCAGCAAACCTCTCAGCTCTACTCCACTGTGGCTCACCTACTATAGAATATTCTCCCTGTAGCAGTATGAGTGATCCCTTTAAAGAACTGTTGAAATCATATCACTTCTCTGCTAAAAACCACAACCAATCAGAATATACCAAAAAAATCACTAGTCTTGCCTACAAGCACTACACAATCTGGATACTTCTCTAATCTAATTTCCACTTAACTTTTTACTTGTCCAGTCCACAGTGGCCTTCCTGCCAATTCTAAAAAAAAAAAAAGAAAGAAAGAAAGAAAGAAAAGAAAAGAAAAAAGCCAAGCAGGATCCCCACTGAGGACTTTGCACTGTGTTCCCCTACCCGTGATACATATTTCTCTTAACCTTCTCTGCCTGCCTTTCCTTTTTCCTTTTGATCTTTCCAGACTCTTGTCAACCATGCTATTAAAAAGACCTTCTATCTCTCTAGGGAGTAGTCCAGCTCTCTGCTTTGTTTTCTTCCTACTACTTTCACCTTCTGAAATATTAAGTGTCTAACTCTTGATGTCATATTTCTCTAGCTAGAATTCAAGCTTGCTTATCTTCACTGAGGTGCTAAAGCAGCTGTAATTAGAAATGTGCTTGACTAAAGGACTAGACATTTTGTACCCATATATTCAAAATAGTTAAGATAGATATACAGCTATATTCTCTTAATTCAATGAATACAAAGATTTGTCCTAATAGTGCTTGTGGACACAACATCACATCTGCATCTTGTACAATGAATAGCCACTAAGACAACAATATGCAATGTATTTATTATTGAAACTGTCCTACTAATCGGTTTTGAAACTATCTCATTATTATTTGTTTCTCAATAAAATTATTTTAAAAAATTAAAGGACTACAGTTCTGAGACTGTGGTCAAGGAGCCTCCAGCAATCAGATGTTCATTTTGTGCTCCCAGAGTAGCACTTTACATTCAAATGCCTACAGATGATTAGATTAAAGCAAGAAGGAGAAAGAGGCCTAGAGGAACAGACCTGAAACAATAGGCCCCTCCCTTCCAAAGAGGCAGGACTCAGCTCCCGCCTTCATGTGAGATGAAAGATTCTGGAAGCACAGTTGACTAAATTTCCTGGGGTTTGACTCCTATGTCTGTGCAGTGAGTCTGATGTCCCTCGCCTTCGTGCTGGAGGGACCTCCCCTGTACCCTACACCAAACGACAATCACAGTGCATCCACTCATGGCTTCTGCTTGAACCTTGGCTTCAAAGCATGACTTGTTAGCCACTAGAGAAACTATGATGTCACAAGCAGTTACCAAAGGATATCACAATAATCTGATGCTCTGCACATGCTCAAGGTCCAACACATGAAAATTTGTTATTCTCTTTTTAACTAATTACATTGCTTTTGTGATGATGCTGCTTTGGTTATCATACACTTGCATTCTATTTTACATCATGGAACTGGAGAGAAAAGGATGGAGCAAACATGCAGGAAATTAGAAATATCCCATCTGTAAAGTGTGGGCTGCATGCTGGTATCATGTTTTATGTCTAACATGACAGAATTGAAAAGGTTGAGAACAGTTGCTTTAAAATTTTCCCTGTAAGAGCATGCAATATTCTTCATTAAACTGGGACTAGAAATTTTAATTATATATAAATTTAGTCCCATTAAATAGAAAGAAATGTCTTGGCAGGAAATCAAGTCAGAACACTTAGTACAAACTATAAGGGCGCTGAAAAAACATCCCTGAATGCTTTTCCAACTTTACCTCCCATTCTAGACCTGATTTTCTTACAACTCCCAGACTGTGAACTTCATATTTTTATATCCAAGCTTTGCCCATGACATGCTTCCCTCCTGGCATCCATTTCCTACTCTTTTCCCCTCTTATTTGAATCCTAGCCACCCTTGAAACCAAAGTGACTTTTCATTTCAAATATAGACCCCTCCTTCAACTTTGTTGTTCACTGTTCCTTGGAGGTACTGGCACTGCTTTAGGAGTGAAGGTTTCATGTACAATCTCACATTAGACTATGGTGGGTCTGAGAAGATCTGGATGGGGCAAAAGGTGGACTGTTTTGGATGTTGTTGGGACTTTTCACGTGATCCATTGGCTTCCCTCAGAAGTCACTATCCTCTCTTTAGTATAGTTGACATACACCAGTGGTTTCTTATGTACAGCCCCTGAATCCCTCAGTCTGCTCCCAGGAGTGTTCTCAGCCTAGGAACCAGCTGAACCAAAAATTCCAAAGGGTTAACACTCTTAAGAGCCATGCTCAATTAATAAAGGATAGGAGATGGCAGAGCAATACCACAGCTTCCTTGACCCTGGGGAAAATCCCCAGATGCACTGCACAGAATCTCTCCAAAGATGTCTACAGCCATTGAATCCAGCAACCCAGAGAGATAACCTTTTGGTCACCTTCTTTTGCTTCTGCTGTGTTTTCATGTCTTCCCAGTGTTCGCATGTTGAAACTCAATCACCAATGCAATAGTACTAAGAGGTAAGAATGTTAGGAGGCTAGTCAACTCCGGGAGTCAGAGACATTGTGAAGGAGAATAAAAGCCTATTGCTCTTTTTACCCATCTCCCTTTTGTAAGAACATGGGCCTTTTCTCCTTCAGAGGGCATAGCAATAGCATCATCTTGGTAGCAGAGTGAGGCTTCCCCAGGCATCAGCTGTTCTGACTTTTTCTTTTTTTGGCAGAACTGGAGACTGAACTCAGGGCCTTATGCTAACCAGGCAAGTGCTTATTTTACTGAGCCATCTCTCCGGCCCCTCTTCTGACTTCTTGATCTTGGACTTCTCAGTCTCCGAAACAGAAGAAATAAATTTGTATTATTTATAGATGACTTGGTTTATGGTATTTTTGTCATAGCAGCAGGAATAGACTAAAATACCATCCTCCCTCTGTTTCCTTGGTTCATTTTAGAAATAAATTATTAGTATCTGAATCCTTTTGGAGCCTGTTTTTAGAGTAACACAAGCTAAGACATTAACTGACTAGTTTGCTTCTTCAAACAGATCTTCTGTCTTATTGTCCTGTACAAATCCTTGACTAGTCTCTAGAATAAAAGAGGTAACTGCAAAATTCATTAACTGCCTGAAATCCATCTATCAATAGCAGAACTCTTGCATAATTAACAAAAATTGAAAAACATTTTATCACTTTGGCTGTCTTCCCTCTCCTTCCTACCTAGTGCCCATAAAACAGATCTAAAGCAAGATCAATCTTGAAGCCATTTTTCTCCAGCCTTAGAGTCAAGGAAGAAGGCTTCAATACACCAGCCAAGCCCTATGCTGAACAGGAACAGTGGTGCCTCAGTTCACAAGCTTAATTTGTTTCACCATTTTGGAAAAGATACCACATATGTTCATGCGGGAGACAAGGTTGTCCTCATGTTCATTGTTGGATACACAGTTGGCAAACAAAAATGAAATTTTGCCAAACACTTTTGTTTGTGACAAAACTGGTCACAAACCACAGCATTTGTGAACCAAGGAACCAATGCCTATGACACAGCTCTTCCGTCAGCCATTCACCCACCAGCGAGCCTTTAGCCTGTGTGTGATGGTGTCTCTGGGTCTCATATTCCTTCGTTCTCTTAATAATCCATGAGATGATGGTTTTTACAACTCTTGAAAGAAAATCAAACTTAAGGAGAAGGTTGATGAAGGAATTTTTGAGACCATTAATGAATTATTTCATATTCAGTTTGTCTGACAATAACAAAAATCTCAAAATAAGTCATAATGTCTACTTTTCTCCCTGAAATTGATACCTGTGCGTAGTCTACAGCTGCCCTAACACTGCAGCATCAGGGACATGGGCTTCTTCTCTGCAGCACCAGTTTATAGTTTTTTTTACTTACCTCTGTATAAGAGGGTTGCTGAAATTCCAGCCATTGCATTCACATAAAAGCTGGAAGAAGAGCAAAACAGGAGAGGGAAGACCTTGGGCCAGAGGCTGGATGCCCTGGTTTCATTTATAACATATTGGTCAAAATTTACTTCCAGGACAGTCCTTAGCTGTAGAGGAAACTTTACTCCAAGAAGTCCTAAATCACATTAAAATTAAAGATCGCAGCATAAGTATTTCTATAGTAAGAGAGAATGGGCACTGGGGTGCAGGTAGCCCTAAGGGACACGTCCCAAGAAAGACAGGAAAATCTGCCACATCAAAATTTAATGTCTTCCAACAGCACAAATGCTCCACAATGAGAAATAGACACGAATGGTCTCACAAATGCCTTCATTGATCCACTAACAATTTTAGGATCATGGAATGAGGAGGGAAAGGTACCTAAATACCATGTTCTCCTTATCCATTCATCTCTGATGGGCCTACAGACCACCTTAAAGATTTAACTACTATGTGCTATCACACTGTTGGAAACATGGGTGCACATGGATCACTGCAGTATGATTTCTTAACTCTCTCATAAGGGCTGCAGTGTATTAATGGTCGAAATTCAACTTAAAGTCATGTTGGGAAGTTGGGAGTGTACTTCTTTCACAACCATCAGTGACCAAGAAGGAAAACCAATGCTAGAAAGATACCAAAGCTAGAAACTATCAGCGCTGAACCCACCATGACCTGCGGGAGGACGGTCGGGTGAAGTGCTAGGAAGCGTTAGCCAGGACACACCTAAAAGAAAAGAGCTTTGGGAATCCAAGTCGCACACTGTGCTGTAGCAGTTGTGAGACAGACTTCTCAGGAACTTGAAGACACGCAACCATTCAAATTTGATTAAAAGAATCGGAGAAACAGAAGAATTTTATCGTTTACGAAAGAGTAGGCAGTTGGAATTGGTCTCTTCTCTTGTCCTACTTTCTGGGGCTGGTGCCATACAGAAAGCAGTCTGCACCACAAGGACTGCAGCTCTCTGTGGACCATGGAATGGCTCCACCTCACCACACTGGCGTGTGAAGATTGTCTGCTTGAAGTTCTCTTCTTTTGACTGGAGAAGCATAAAAAATGTTTAAAAACTCAGACAAGAATCACGTTGATAGTCACCACTCTGGTCTTACAGTCCAGCATTAAGAGCTTCCTTGAACATGGCTACTGGGTGAGGGGAGCCTGAGAAAAATTTCTTCTGGGCTGTGAAGTTGAGCCCACCCTACCATCCCACGGGCCATCCTTTCTACAGAACAATCACCTAATCCTTAACTCTGTGGCTGTGTTAGGGAATTCAGTGAAAAGTAGACAAGAAATACTTTTTCTTTTAAATAGTTATTCATGGAATTAAGATGTGTTAATTCCATGCAGTAATAAAAATAAATAAATATGAGAAATACAAAAGTGATACCTTTCAAAAACTGCAGAATGATCACCACTAAATCACTAATGAACAAATTGTATCCTTCTGTCTCTGTAGTTTTGCTTGGTCGTCCCTTTACACACTATCCAGTATGAGCTGTATCAGGCTTTATGGGTTTTCCCTTCCTTTTAATTAACTTTAAAATCTTATTAGCCTGATTATTAGCAGTATGTTACAAGGCACCGAGACGGCAGCTGTGACTGTGTCTTTATTAAAAGGGCGCTGCCGTGAGTTAAGAAACTTTCAGCACTATTATAAACTCGATCAAGGCGGGAGAGATAATTCAGTTTGCAAATTGGTCCCAATTCAAACTTGGCAAAGGAATGCAAATTAGATTTGAATTAATTTGCTTTCCTCCTCCCCTTCTTTTCTCAAAACATGTAATTCCTATTACCAATTAGCATCAGTAGACTTTCTACTGGCACTCGGAAAAGTGTATCAACTCACAAAATAAGAACTGAAAGGGTGATTTTTTTTAGTTTTTCCACTAAAAAATTCGTGTGAAAAAAAGGAAGACAAATGGGATTTTTAGATGGACCTTTCTTCCTAGGGGGCACATAAATAACTCTAACTTTTATGCAGCTTGAAGAGTTAGAATATTTTAAGATGTCCTCTGCTTTACAAACCCAGGCATTTCTATGAGAAATAAGAATGGGCTTGTCATAGATTCAGCCCCACAGAACATTCTAAATATAGAATCAGCTTGCCTTTGTCCACAGCTGTTCCATTCTAATAGCTTTACCAAGGACTCAAACAGCGGGTTCTTTTATTAAAAAATGGAACTATATCTGCAGGTACAGAATATGTTGAAGGCCTTTTCAGGGCAAAAAATAAAAGAAACTGCTAACCCAAAAGCTCTAGGGATCTATTCATTCTAATCCAGGTTCACAGAATGTCTCGTCCAAGAAAATAAAACCACAGGATCACAATTCTGCCTGCTACCCTCTGACAGCTCTTACACACCGTGCCCCGGTGATCCTCAAATATTAAATGGTGCAAATCATTTCTAATCTGGAAAATCTATCCTCCTTGGCCTAACCCCCAAAGAACGTCAGGTGGCCCCAAGAGTTTTCCTGACGCAGGAATTCTAGGAGATTCTGAGCAGAGTCTTTGGGTCACACAAAAGAAGCACGACCTACTTTTTTCTGTGACTCAGACCTCATCAAGAAAAAAATAAACAGACATAAATGAATAAGTTTTCTCTCTTGTTTCACTCTAGTGGAAGCAAGCAGTTAGGCAATTCATAACAAATACAAGCAGCACAGAGTCAGATAAACCTTCTATGCTTGGTAACTTAATTTAAAATCCTTATTGCACAGGGAGAAACTCACCAGGATGGCTGAGCTACACAAAACATGCCCACAAAGCAACCTGAAGAAAACATCTTTCAGGTCCTGTCAAGCACAACCCAACTAGCTCTTACTACCAAGAAATATCTATGCATCTATATCTAAATAAAGTAATAGTCTGGTCACCTGTAATACTGATCAAGAAAGTGAAAGTATCTGAATGTTAGCTACAATTGTACATTTTTGCATTTCTGTGTTCCTATAGCCCCTCAAGTAAGGGACCCCATACCTTCATTGCAGACATCTCTAGCCCTGGCCCTAATGACAGGTCAGGATAATCCCCTGTTGTTGGTAGCTCTTCTGCAAATTATGTGGTACTGTAGGGGTACCCCAGCCTCCACTGGCCCTCCTCTCATAGCCTATTGGCCCTCCAGGAATATAATCAAAATTTTTCCACATTGACAAATGTCCTCCTATGAGGAAAATCAACCCACTTGAAGATTACTGCTTCCAATTTTATTAGTAAAATTTTTCCCAAGTGCTTCTATGTATATTATAATATTGAGTTGATCTGACACCACTACAGCCAGTATACCTAACACTCACAAAGCCATCTAGATCCTTGTTTCCTACCACTTATCATTTATTTCTCTTTAATATTATTTGTTTTGGATGTCTCTTGAGAAACCATGTGACATATAACTTCTATTCCACTTAGTGTTGTATTTTCACAGTGTGGCCCTTTTCCTACTGATGACTCAAAAACAGCCTTTTTTATGGCTGACCAGTGTCCCAGGTACCTAAATACCACGTTCTCCTTATCCATTCATCACTGATGGACCCACAGGCCACCTTGAGGATTTAACTACTATGCGCTATAACACTGCTGGAAACATGGGCACCCATGGGTCACTGCAGTCTGATTTCTTAACTCTCTCAAAAGCTGCTTAGAAGTAGAACTGAGTCCCATGGCTTTTTAAAGGGAAAGTTGCCATCTTATGCATCTGATATTGCTTAATTATCCCTACCCACTTTTTTCTTTTTCTACCCATGAAAATACTATGGCTTAGAGAGACTAAAAGACTTCAGTGCAATCCACAGTGGCAGAAAGGACTGCTGCTTCACTCATGGTGGCTTTCTGTGCCCTAGAGCCCAGAATGGTCTCCCATGGAAACTAGTAAGGTTAAAATAATGACATCTGTAACTATAATATTTTTCTCTCAAAAACAGCAATGTTAACATTTCCAAGACAGACATTGATCAAAAACCAAGCACCAAGAAAAGAGACCAAAGAAAAAGGAGACTCTGTTTCAAAAAAGAGAGAGAGTGAAAATTTATCATTTTTCTCTTTGAGTACCTCTTAACTGGACAGGATGACTGAAGTGAGACTTGATGCAAGCCAGTGATAAGTATCTATGTTACCTGTAGGGAAGATGGCAGCTGAGAATACAAGAAAGAGAAGGACAGATAGGATAGAACTGTCCTCTAATGTTAGGACATTTAGGAATCCACCTGCTTAGAAGAGCATGCTGGAAAAAGCAGCATTTTATCAGAAAAATGGATTGGGGTGAGAACAGATATTAGTATATGGTGTGACACACTGGGGACTTTGTTGGATCCCCTGAGGCTACTGGAACCAACAAGACTATAGTGGAGACATTGCTCACTAGAAAGGGATTTACTAATTCTACAGAATCTAGTTCAGAGAAGGCTTCATCCTCTGAGACTTCTGCATGCCTTCCGATGAAAGACCCTAGTAGACTGCTCCCTGAACTACCACGTTAAAAGAGAATCACCAGGCATGTAGCAAAGTGCAAAGCTCCTAATGAGAGACTTCCCTTCCTGGGGTTGGATATCCCCTGTGGAGGGAAGGGAGAGGGTACTTTCCCTTTCTTGATGCCAGCCAGTCAAGGGCTTCTCTCTTTTTCAGAGTCCTGGATGTGTGGCTACAAGAAGGGCACATGACACTTCATTCCTTGCTTGGAAGTTTACTAAACAGTAGGCTCTTGTCTGCCACTGTGTTCTATGGAAGAGAATGGAAGAACAGAGGGGCTAGATGACCTTGCAGTACATCCTGTAAGGTATTAGGACCATGGCATTTCTTCCCAGTTTACCTGAAACAACTTCAACTTCCAGGACTGAACAGAATAGGGTAAAGTTAATGCACCACCACAGACGGGACTGAGGGACTGAGTGAAGTGCTGTCATGGGAGCCCACTTGGATTTCAAAGGAAACTGGCTGAGATTGACAGCAAACCACCAAAACCCAGAAGCCTTCTGTGGTTGAGATTCTTCTTCAGTGAAGACTTTTGACACTGTAGGTCCCCATTGAAGGCTGAAAGAATGTGTTATACTAGCAGTCACCACCATGCCTTCCACTGTTCTGCTTCCTAACTCCAAAGAGCCACAGAGGCAACTGAAAAATAGGAAACAAGGGACCCCTCACCCCCTTGGGCTCCTTGGTCAGCTTTTGTAAGCACAAGTCTAGCTTGCCCTGAGAAGACAGAAGAATTGAAAATTATCTATAGTTAAGATTAAGTTACAATAGTAGGCTTTAACAGTTAAATATGACTAAAAGCATGGAATTATGATACCTTTGGTTTTTTTGGTGGAACTGGGGATTGAACTCAGGTAAGCACTTACTCTACTGAGCCATCTCCTGGCCCCTTGGAATTATGCTAATCTGAATATAGAAACACCTGTCACTCTGGTGGAAAGCTGGGTTAAACAAAGCCTACTGAAAGAAATTATTGAGAGGAATACTATCTTGCTTTATGACTTGAGATTCTGCAAGCTGATTATGTACACACGCACACAGGGGCATGCAGGCACACACATAGATCACCATTATAATGATCACCAACAAGGCATGTTGTAAGGTTTTAATGTGATTAATTCTGTCACTTCGTTTTACTAGGTCTTGAAAGACACTTACCATAACAAAGAAAAGCAGGACCTGCAAGATAGCTCAGTGGACTAAGCACCTGCTTAGGCAGGCACAAGGACAAGTGTTTAATCCCTGGTGCCATACGCTGTGATGGCCCAGCCCCTGGGCCTGCTGAGCTAGAATCAAGTCTTGGCATGGTGGCACATGCCTGTAATCCCATCACTGGGGAGACTGAAAATAGGAGCATCACTATGAGTCCAAACTGTGCATTGAGACACTGTACCAAATACATAAAATGAAAAACATAATTTTTTTTAAAAAAGGAAGCAACTGGCATAACTAGCCCTTTTCCATAAATACAGCCTTTTAAAGAAGCAACTTGAACATTTCTCAAAACCTAATGACATTTGAATTCATTATTAATTTCACATTTTAAAGTCTGGGATGTTTTCCATAATAAGCTGAATTAAAATCTATTTGAAAAAATATATACTTATAAAAAAAGAGAGAGAAGAAAAGAAAAGAAAGAGAAACAATGGTGGATCCTTCAATCTTCTGACCAAGAGTCGCTGGAGCAGTGGCCCAGAGGCCAGGCGTGCTCTCGGAACCTGGATTCTCTTGCCTGCTGAGCAGCCAGCCTCATTTCACTTTTCCCACATGGCTGCCAACAAGCCCCACACTGAGACCTCAAGATTCTGAAATATCCTCCTTCAGGGCCCAGCCCCCCGCTTTGGGGCCCTTTCCCTTTGATGTGTCCTCTCCCCTTTTCCCAGGGTCACTTTCCTCCACAAAGGCTTATTCCAGCCACTGCTCTGACAGAAGCCCTCTGTGAATTTCTAGCATCCAAAGCTCCTGGAAAAAGGCGAAGACAATGACTGGTGGGGTAGGGGCCCATCATTTTCAGTGGCAGGCCTCCTGGTCTTTCCTCCTCCAGCGCTCAGCACAGCCCTGTGTGCAGGTTGCAGCTGTGTGCTACCCTTGCTTTTGCTTAAGCACATGACTTTCTGTGCCACTGTGCTGTGCTGCACATGTTCACTCCTCTGTCACTTCAAGGTCATGTCCATTGGGGGATTTCCCCTTCTTCTCTGCCCTATTGCTCTGCATGCACTTAGATTGGGATGTCCGAGTACACTTGGATTGCACTTTCTTTCTGGTTTATGCCCCTTGCTGTACGTTCAGTAATGAAGGTGTAGTTACAACCTGAAGTGAGGACTAGGGCAGAAAGAAACACAGGGCCATGGAACCAGACCTGAATGAGATGTGGCCCAGAATTGGGAGGCCTGGAGCCAGAACCAAGGGACAGATGGCAGAGCAGGGAGTGTTCGGAGGGGTTCCACAGCCGAAGAACACAGTGCTGAAAGCAGCACAAGGTGAAGAGACTATGAAAGTAGGAAAGCCTCAAACTGCGAGCTGAGGAGGCCCCGGAGACTTTCTTCTTTAGCTTAAGAATGATCAGGAGGTATTCAACTGTTTCATCACTGGAAAATGAAATGATTCTACTTGTATTTGAGGAAAATTCTGGCTTCAATATGAAGAATAAGTTAGAACAAAGCCAAAGGTGATGCGGGTGGGGTCTTTTTCCAAGACATTTATGTGCAGAAGAAAAGTAAAGAACCAGGCATGGCATCACATCCCTGGAATCTCAGCATTCTGGATGATGAAGCAGGAGGAGCGCAAATTTGAGCTCATTCT
>PVKA01013484.1:0-54890 GCA_004027165.1 Ctenomys sociabilis | reverse complement strand
AAGGCCAGGCATTACATTCCAAGGCGAAGTGCTCCAGGTACAGCTCTCCCACAGGGCCCCAGTGTCCTCTCTGTCCTCCACGCCCTCCTTTCTCCCAGGCCCAGACACATGCAACACCTACCTCAGCTCATTTGTCCCCCCAGGCTGAGCTGGACCAGGGTTCTGCAGTGTGGTCATCGGCCTGTCCAGCGATGGTCCAGGCTGGGTGGGCCCCTCCTCCTCAGCGAGAGGGACACCACATGGCTGCCTCCACGCTGGTGGCGACACTTCCCCCAGATGTCCTGCACCTGAGCAGCCTTCCAGGTGCAGCAGGGTCCTGGAGTGGCAGTCGGCAGCTGGCTCTTCCCCCTCCACAGTGCTTTGATGTCAGCAGAGGGGTAGGTGAGAATCTTGCTTTGACGGGAGCTTCATGGGAGAGAGAGGACAGTGAGAGCTGGAGCCCGAGGACCTGAGTGTACTGCAGATGGGCCTGTGTTCTCTGGCGAGGTGATACCCAGCGTTACCAGGAGCCAAGGAGAAATGTGTCAGACAGGGCTTGTCAGCACCCTGCCAAATAGTAATTATCCAAGCCTCGTGCCACCCAGGAGAGGGGAGGGCAGTATTTTTATCCCCATTTTATAGAAGGGTAAGTGGAGGCCCAGGGAGGTCAGACAGCCACTTTAGCTAGACAGTCAGAGGCTAAACTTGGCCCTCAGGGGGACTGACTCAGAGGTTACTACTGGAGCTTGGGTGAAGCCAGGCCTTTGGGGACAGCCACAGGCAGGTCTGCTCTATGGCAGCCAGGTTCTCTGACTGTTGGAGACCCCTGCTGTCCTTGGGGCAGTGCAGGGGTCTCTGCAGTGGCTCCCCTTTCTCTCCAGCTTTGCCTGCTTGCCACTCTTGACTGCCTCTGCTCTTTCTTCTGGCCCATTTGATAGGTGTCCAGAGCCTAGCTCTCCTGGAGGGAGCAGTAGCTGAGATAGCATGAAAAAAAAAAAAACCCAAAACAAACAAAAAGCACTCCCCCCGAGCCCCAAACAACAACAACAAAACAAAACAAACAACAAAGCAGAACAACTTCCCTTAGGCCCTGGGTTAGGAGGAGCTGTGTCCACATTGTCTGCCTGGCACTAGCAAAGCATATTTATTTGACAAGAGTTCCGAGATGTCTTTCAATGAAGACACCTGGTTGAGTTTGTTGGTCCCAGCGCTTCTCACCCTTCTCTGCAAAGCTTTCTCTAGCGATACCCACCTGCATACCACTCAGTGTAACAGACATAGGTTCGATGCCCTGATCTGGATGGTTTTATCTCAAGACACCAGACTGTGCCTCTTGCCAGTGAGCTCCTTGCACCACGCACCCATCCCTGCCTCACTGTGCTGGATGGACCTGAGTGGGACCTTCATTTGCCTGGTTTTGGGGTGTGAAGCTTGAGGTCATCTTTAGTGCTCTTTCCTCAAGGCCCTCGCAATGAGGCAGCTACCGTGCCATGGTGAACCCAGCCCCACTACATTTATCTCACTTTTCTTAGTCAATATCAAATTGTCCATGGAGAGGCCATTCCTCACCACCTTCTTCCTGTCAGAGTAACCATGTTGCACTTCCTGTCAGAGTGGCCACATTGGTCAAAGAGGGCACCGTTTCCAAGCCAATGGCGCTGTTTGGAATTGTACGCCATGGTATTCTCCATTACTCTCCATCCCCTTCGCTTTAGTGGACTTTATAGTACCTTCCACTACTTGACACTATATTTACTTACGTGTTTATTTGTTTATCAGTCAGCTGTAGGAATCAGGTAATTGTTTTATAGCCTGTCCATTGCACAAGATGGCCAGGGCAGGTTCAACTTGTGCAGTTTGCTTCATTTCTGAATCCACACAGACTTCAAATCCCTGCCCACAGTAAGGAAGTGGAGGCAGAGTTCTAACCTGAGCTCTGCCTTCCAGGCTGAGTGTCCTAGAAGGGCTGGTGTTGCCTTAGGAAAATGCCTTTGTTCAGAGCTATCTGCCTGTCCATCTGTGTGCCTGTGGGCTATTTCCACTCTGAAGGGGACCCTTTGTCTACTTTATGCAAGGGTGCCATGTGGCTAGCCTCTCATCTCTTCCATAGAAAGTAGTCTCTGTGAATTCAGGGACTACTTGTTACCTAACTCAAGATAATTTTGAAAATGAACAAGGCACCTGTAGTGAATAACTATCATTCAAACCAAGATGATTTTGAAAATAAATACGGCAGTGTTTAATGGTGATAGTGGTACTTCCCTGGTCAAAATAGAATACATGGTTTCCCTTCCATATGGGATGGGCTTGGTTTTATTTCTTGCTCTATCCTCTTTCTGTTTTATTTATTTTTTATTTTATTTTATTTTTTGCGGAACTGGGGATTGAACTCAGGCCCTTGTGCTTGCCAAGGAAGTGCTTATTCCACTGAGTCATCTCCCCAGCCCTTTATTTTTTATTTTTGATACAAGGTTTCACTACACAGCCTGGACTCATAGTGATCCTCCTGTCTTGGCCTCCCCAGCACTGGGATTGCAGGGGTGTGCCACCATGCCTGGTTCTGGCATGGCATGTGGTACTGGGTATCTAACTCAGGTCCTTGTACTTGCCAGGCGGGTGCTTAGACTGCTGAGCTATCTCCCCAGCCCTCTAGCTTCTTTTGCTACAAGAGTGCCTGACATGTATTTATGATATGATGATTTAGAGAATTACCTTAGGTCTTTTGCCCAAACTGTACTCCATGTTTTAAGTCTCTTCCCCCACCCATCTATCCACTCATTATCCATCCATCCATCCATCCATCCATCCATCCATCCATCCATCCATCCATCCATCCTTCTTTTTCCACATCTTCTACTCTAGTATCTTTATGATTTTTTCTTTCTTTAGCACCGGTTATGGAACTGAAAGCCTCAATAATTCTAGCCAAGTGTTTTACCTCCTCATTCCTCCAGCATCTGAAACAAAACCTCTCATTTTCTTCAGCTCTGTAGCCCAAGGTGTCTTCAGGGAAGCACTAAACCTGTAATGTCTTTAAAAACAGAAAAAAAAAAAGAGAGAGAGAGAGAATGCTTTGATTTCTACTTGGCTACACTTGGATATCTACACTGATACGGTAAAAGTGAAAAAATGAGCAACCAAAACAAAGAAGTTGCCAAATGTTACCTCACCTTGAGGTCCAAAAATGCAGCGTGGCGTTCCTGCCGGTGGCCTTCTAGCTCCCCAGGAGTTGGACCGAGTAGTTCTGAATAGTCCTTACTTTGACATCCAAAGACAACAACTGAGCCCACGCAGTTCTCCATCCCGAGGCCTTGCGAATTCCTCTGCAAGAAAGTCTGGGTCCTTCCACTCATTCATAAATGTTTTCCCAGCAGGTCCTGTCCCGGGGTGGGGAGCACTGCTGAGGGACAAAGCTGATGAGTTCCTGTCCTTGTAGAGCTCACATTCTGGATGGCCATAATGGAAGACAGACTTTTTTTGCTGAACTGGTCAGGAAAAGCCTCTGTGAAGAGGTGACATTTGAGTAGGGACCTGAGTGATATTGGAATTAGGTAAATTGATTTGATTTCTGTTATAGTTTACAGCTAGACATCCACCCAAAGCCTCTTGCACCCATAGGGAGGTGACGCATTATAGGGCTGTGATACTCATTGGTGGGAACACAGATGTATTTATAGCTGAACGTTGGGAGGTGAAGCTTGGTCAGGCAGGGGCTTCTGGGGGTGTGGTCTGTGAGGGTCAATCTCCCCGCTATTCTTCTGTCTCTCTGCTTCCAACCACCATGCTAGGAAGGTACTTTCCTCTGCTATGCCATGCTGCCTTGGGACCAATTATCAACTGAAACCTGTGCATATTCCAAGCCAAAATAAACCTTTGCTTCTTTCATTTGTGGGTGGCAGGTGCCATGTGTTGGTGACGGGAAAGTAATTCAGACACTCTCTATTCTCAGAAGATGTTGCATGCACACTGGTGCACCCCTGAGCCTTAGACCACATTCTCCCTGAGGTCTCATTTTGTTCTCCAGGGATCCCCTTTAGTCTGACTTCCTTCAGCAGCTTTCCCGAGGTCTCCTGGGTCTCCACTGACCTCTAAACTCTTCACTTCATTGACTGCGTCACATTGCGGCCCTTTCCCAGGATGCCTGGTGTGTGCTGCTCATGTATCTCTTTCCTATGCCTTTCTTGAATCCACAGTTGGAATGCACACTGCTGTGTACATTCAGAGTTCACTGATGATGAGCATGTCTTCTTCACCCTAGATTAGATGAGGAATAGCAAGGGGCTGTCTACATGCTGGATTGGACCGATGGCCTAGCTTCCCCAGGTGCTGTGTGGAGGAGAAGATGCAGATGCTGTGTGTATAGAACGCTACAGCCAATACCAAATCCTCTCTGTCTCTGTCTCTGTCTCTGTCTCTCTCATGTCTGTGCGTCTCTCTCTGGCAGGCAATGCATAGCACCTCTTCTAAGCTAGACAAGAGAGTCAGTGTCATTAATTAAAATTGGATTAATGGTGTATAGGATGAAAGGAGTTTCAGGTAGTCAATTAGGCAATGCACCTCATGCTTGGGTGCCCAGAAGGAGGAGGTGCTGGGTGAGAGAGGGCCAATGGGGAGGCTGATCCTTTCACCAACTTCATGTTGCTTTGGCAGTGGTTGGCCCAGGAGGGCATGAAGAATGATAGCTCTTCACTTACTCAGCCTCTTGAGATGGATAGCAAGCTAGGGACCCTTGAATTGATTAGGAACCATAATAGTAGCTCATAAGGAACTTTCAGATTCTCAGCTGTAGAGGAATATGTTTTTTTTTTTTTTTTTTTTTTTTTTTTTTTTTTTTTTTTTTTTTTTTTTTTTTTTTTTTTTTTTTTTTTTTTTTTTTTTTTTTTTTTTTTTTTTTTTTTTTTTTTTTTTTTTTTTTTAGTACAGGATAATAGAGTCTTACTACACAGATTGGACTCATAGTGATCCTCCTGTTTTTCAGCTTCCCAAGTGCTGGGATTACGGGAGTGCACTACCACTCTCAGTCTCATTCACCATCTCAGTGCGCCCCCCGTGGTTGGGGCCGGCACAGCTGGAATCAAACCCTGGCCTCTGAATCTGCGTAAGCAGGCACTTTAAGTCACTGTGCTGTCAGGCCAGCCCTTGGGTTTTAAAAAAGGAAGGAAATACATTTTGATGACATCTGAAATCAGTAGTAACCAAAAATAACCCGGAAAAAATAAAAAGGGAAGGCACCCTAATTTCCCATCACAAATGTAGTTCTTTCTCCAGGCGGATCATTCATCCCTTCAGTAAATATTTACTTGGAGTCTGTTAAGAGCCAGGGATGGGGCTTGGGGCTAATACAGTGCACAGAGTTGTGAGTACTTAAGAGGAAACACAGATTTATTTTTGTTGATGATAGAGCCTTGTGCACTGAAAGGCAGCACCCCAAAAATAGATCCAAGTTTTAATTCCCCAGAGCCTATGAATGTCACATGACAAAGTGGATGCTTTGTCATAGGCATCCACAGTGAGTGTATCTTGGGTTAGCTGGGAAGCCTCTTGAAGATGTCACACATGTCCTTGTATGAGGGGCAAGAGGAGCTTAGACAGCTGCATGGAGGGAAGCTGAGGAGAAGCTTGGCAGCCACCTACTCACCAGAGGCCAGGACCAGAATGTCCTCTGGGGTGTGCGGCCACGCTGGTGTGTCAGTCTAGAACTTCTGGCTTCCAGAACTTCGTGAGAAACAAGTTGAATCTGTGGTAATTTGCTATGATGGCACTAGAAATCTAATACACAAAGAAATATATAGTCTGGGCACAAAATGGAGATGAGGAAAAGTAATTCTACCTCGTGCAGTTAGAGCAGGTGTAGGCACGCATTATTCTGAATACCTTTCTGTACCCTACCATTCTTTACTGCAGTTTGAATGTCTTCTGTCCTATCCTGCCCATGCTTGTGCTGTCCCTGATACTACTACTTCCCTTGTGTTAGGGCCCCTGGTTCCCCTGCCTTTGTTCCACTACTTTGAACACCAAACGCACCATCTCTTTGATGGTGACTCCTGGGGTAGGGCAGGGCAGGGCAGGGCAGGGCAGGGATGCAGGGCACCTCTGTACTGTGCAAGGTCAGCAGGAGCCTTCTGAAGCCATCGCGGGCTCTGTGGTGGGCAAGGAGGAGGCAAGGATCTTGGGGAGACAGGCGGTAGAGAGATCAGGTCGTGCAGGACAGCAGATAAAACATTCTCTTAAGATGTTTACATCCCAACTGGGCAGAAAAGTAGGATGTTTTTTACTTTGGATCCAGAGAAGAAGAGATGGTAGCATAGCACATTTAGATTCTTGGATGTACAGTGGTATTGCTGGCAGTAAACATCGGCTGAAGCCGCCTCTTGCTTTAGCCCTTCTCCACCTACAGGCTGATTCAAACAAAGTGACTTTCTGCAAGAAGTGCATCCTTCCTTCAGTGAACCAATGGGGCCCAAGTGGCCTTCAAAGGACCCTTCGGCTGTCACCAAATACCCCATGGGGAAGAGAATGTATGACTCTTGCAATAAGAGGAAAGAGTGTTTCTTTGGTATGTCATCCCTGTCTGGTGGGCTTCAGTGTCTTTGCATCTCTGTTTGGTGGGGAGGGCAAGCTGAATTGGTGGAAGGAGCAAGAGTTGAACTTGAGTTTAAAAAGAAATAAGGGGAAGTCAGAGAATGGAATTTGGACATATGGCGCAACAGGGACAAACCTCGAATGCATTGTGCTAAGCGAGAGAGGTATTGTGATAAGTGAAGCCGTAACGCTAAGTGAAACATGGCAGCCATGAAAGGACGAGCATCGTATAATGACATTTTCATGAGACACCTGGAATATCAAACTCATAGAAGCAGGAAGGAGAATGGCGGTTGGTGGGGGGGGGCAGCACAGGCAAACTGGGAGTGGTTATTATTTGATGGGTACAGAATTTCAGTCTGGAAAGGAGAAAATGTTCTAGAGGCAGGTGGTGTCACAACACGCTGAATATACCTAAGGTCACTGAGCCCAGCCCCCAACATTCATTGAAATGGTATTATTGAAGTGTATCACACTACAATAAAAATAATTTATCTGGCTCAAAGAAATGGTTATAGTTTTTTTTAGGGATTCTAGACAACGAGGTGAGACAACAGAGGGCAACATGGAGAGCCAAAGTGCTGCACAAACAGGAGTAACAGAATATGTATTTATGTATCAGGAACTGTGCTGACTAGTTTGATATACATCCTCTGACTGAGGATCACTGAGGTTCTAGAAGTGCTCTAAGGTGGCTTTAAAGCTGGAATTATGAGGCCGGGGAGATAGCTCAGTAGAATAAGTGCTTGACTGGCAAGCGCAAGGTCCTGAGTTCAATCCCCTATACCACAAAAAAAGCACAAAAAACTGGAATTGTGACCCAGGTTCCATGTCTAGAGTCTGCTCTATATTTAAAGGGTCTCTGTGACTCCAGACTGGGCTTTGCTTGTTTATTCCACTTAACCCACATAATAGCCAGTTGAGTTAGTCATTATCCTGGTTCAGAGGTGAGGGAGCTTAGACTTGGAGAGAAAGACATTTACCTAACTACACACAGTTCATCATCAGAAGTGCCTGCATTTGAACCCAGGTCTGCCTGGACTGGAAACTCATGCGAGGCTTTCCTAGGGCTTAGATCAAGGGCTAGCACAGTGTCTCAAACATTCTGGTTTTGGTCCAATTCTCTGCTGCACCAGGATGGGAAGCTTGTTTGTTTGTATTGGGTTACATTATGATTTGTTGTTTTACTCTGGTCCTGGCTTGTAAGGTCTGTTCTCCACCTCCTGAGAAGTGGTGTAATTCCTAGAGTGCCTGTCCTTATTGTTTGTCTGACAGCCACATGGTCTTTCTTTGGTAAATAAGTACTCCTGAGATATCACATAACAGAGATGTGCTGACTCAACTTTCTTCTTCACCGGGATCTTTCTGATTTATCTTTGTAACCTCAGTGCCTAGTACTGTGCTCAGCTCCTGGGAGGGACTCATTAAATATTTGTTGAAAGAATGCATAATTAAATCAAGGAGGCAAAGGAACTGTTATTAACTTTTCAAGATAAGCCTTCTCTGGCTCATACATAAAGTTATCTAAGAACAGTAGGGAGCTATTGCTTGACCTTGTTATTGACCTCTGCTCATCTGAGATCTGTGGATTCATCAAGCTCTTGCTGGGTGGGCTGAAGGAGGAGAGATAAGTATGACAAATCTTTGGTGTCAAGGAGCTCCTGGTCTTGAAGGACGATGTGGAATTATGCCAAATCTTCTTAGCAGCACCTGGTTGAGTGGCCTGAAGTGAGATGCCATTTCTGCAGAAGGCTTAGAAGAGAAACAGAATGAAGTGACTCCAGTTTGCTTACTGATGTTGGGACCCTGGCAGATTACATAAATTCTGTAGACTCGGTTTCCTCATGTGAAACATCAAAGGAGAATGAATTATGTCCCGTCAAAAGATGTTGAAACTCTAACCTCCTGTACCTGTCTGTGTGAGTGTATTTGAGAATATGGTCTTTGTGAATGATCATGTTAAGATGAAGTCATTAACGTGTCCTTGAGGGGCCAGGGAGATGACTCAGTAGAATAAGCACTTCCCTGGCAAGCGCAAGGGTCTGAGTTCAATCCCTGGAAGTTTAGACACGAAGATAGATCCAGTGGCCCCTCACTTATCGTGGAGGCTACGTCCCAGACATCTCTGTGATAAGTGAAAATCAGTGAAGCAGCAATATTGTGCTTATTTTAGTATCTATATATATTTTAAGGCTTTATAAACCCTTCCCACACTCTTATAAGCCTTTCCCACATCTTTTGAAAACACTTCAGATATTCTTAACTATTTTTTAAACTCGTAAACCTACATAATTTTAACGACATACCTATACTGTATGATACTGCAAAATTCCATGAGATAGTGAAAAATCCATGGTAAATAAGTTTAGATTAATATTTCCAAAAACCAATGAAATAGTCTGTGAAAGTTGAACCACAAAATAGTGAGGGACTACTTGTATATACAGAGAACAGGTGGTAGGAAGACAGGGAAAAAGATGAATATTCTCAAACCAAGGATTCTCAAGGCCACCAAAAACTCTGCAATGAAATTAATTCTTTCTCACAGGCCTGAGAGGGAATTACTCAGGCTGATACCTTGGTTTTGAACTTCTAGACTCCAGGACTGTGAGAGAACAAATTACTATTTTTTTTTTTTTTTTAGACTACTCAGTTGATGGCTCTGTGCTATGCCAGCACCAGCAAAGTGACCTGGAAGCAGTGACAGTACCGGTTTGGGAAGACACGGGGATGAGATGAGAATGCAAGTGAGTGCTTGACAGTGCGCTTGGCCCACTGTCAGTGCCCGTAATGGTGACAGGGTGAGCACTTCTGATCTGGAGGAGATGGGAAAGAGCCTCATAGGATGAAAACTTCTGGATCAAAGTGTGGATGTCAGGTAGGCTGTGGGATGGGAAGGAGACAGAGGATGAGGGATTCATAGAACTTTCACTTGTGAAGACATATTTTTTATTGTGATACATATGTATTTTAAAAAGCAATGGGAAGTGGTTGGTTCTGGGAACAGAATTCGGGATTATAGGCAAAGTGGACAAACACATCCTGTGTTTGGTTATAAGCCGTTTAGAGCTACTTTGTATTTTGGGGTTTTCTTTTTTCTTTTTTGTTTCTTGATGTAAAGTTTTACTCCATAATCAAGGCTGGCCTTGAACTCATTACATAGCCCATGCTGGTGTAGAATTCATGATATCCTCCTGCCTCAGCCTCTCAAGTGCTGGGACGACAGGTGTGCACCCCCACATCTGCTCTTTTATATTTGTTTGACAAACATTCTCTCTATGCAGTTCAGACTGACCCTGAGTTCACAATGCAACCCAGGCTGGCCTAGAACTTGCGAGGATCCTCCTGCCTCAGCCTCCTGAATGCTGGGGCTATAGGCGTACACCACCACACCTGGCTTCAAAAGGACATATACACATCCAGACTGGGCTAACACTGAAAGAAGTAAGATGATGAAGGACTCACATTTAAAGATATCCTTTTGAAAATGTATTGACAGTACTATCAACTGTAAAGTATTCTTTCAGTTCTTATGAAGCTTCTGTTTTAAAGATTGTCTCTAAAAGCGCTTACAAAATAGCAAGACATCACTACAGCATTTGCAGTCAATTTTTTTTTTTGCAGCCAATTTTTCAAATAAATCATTTTAATATCTGTCTTTCTATGGAATTACAACTGCATTACCATCATAGTATTTGTTTGGCTTTTGGCTTTTTTTTATTTTTGGTTTTGAAAATTGAACTCAGAACCCCTCGCTTGCCAGCCGAAGCTGTGCCCCTGAGAGATATCCCCAGCCCGCAGTATTTGTTTTTATTAAAATTAATTCAAGTGCATTACTAACAAATCCTGGTTTTTAATACAGGTAGCCGCCCTTACCCAAACAGTGGGACCACTCAGGTGCAGAGACGCCTTCTAATCCCAGCACTCAAGAGGCTGTGGCAGGAGCACTGCCACCAGCATGAGGCCAGCCTGGGTCACTATGCAGTGAGTGGAGGGCAGCCTGAGCTGCACAGGAAGACCCCATCTCAACAACAACACAAATTAGGCCCCCAAGTATTTAGGAAGATGTGCCTGCACGAATGTGATATTCCAGGCGTGGAACTGCAGTCTAAGCAGGAGATTCATTTACATTCTTGAAGGCAGTGGGACACAGTAATCTTCTCAGTGTTCATGAGCCACGGTTGCATGGTGTGGCATTTTCCACTCAAGCTATTACGTTGGTGCTCAAACTTTTGGATTTTAGAGCATTTTGGATTTTTGGGTTAGGGATGTTAAGTCTATTACTCCACAACAAGGTAGAAATGCGATTTTATTTTTTATTTTTTTTGGTGTTGGTGATTGAACCCAGGTCCTGCCACTGAGCTACACTCTTGGTGTAGCTTTCTATTTTGAGATAGGGTTTTGCTCAATTCCTAAGTTGCCCAGGCTGGACTTAAACTTCTAGTCCTTCTGTGCCTGCCTCCCAGAGTGCTAGGAGTACAGGAGTTGTCACTGTATCCAACTCAAAATATAATCATTTAAAAAATTTTGTTTCGTCTTCTGTGCACTATTTGGTGTAAAAAATAGCATCAGGTCCCCAGTGTCCTTCTCCACAGACACTTCATACTGCAGATGGTTTTCGTTTTCCTGACATCTCCAGTGCACAATACTAATCGCTAAGCTCTTCCTCGCCACTGAAGTACGTGCCCTTTTTATCCTCAGGCGCTGCAAATCCTCAGAGGTTGAAGGCCACCCGCCCCCCGACTGACTCTCCATTTGTTTTGTTCTTCTATCTTGGCTTGCTGGCGGGCGATGGCTTGGCTGAGGCTGTCCAGAGCGGGGTCCTCGTCCTCATCCGCGCTTCCTGCTGCGTCCTCGATTTCTTCCGGTTCAGCAGTTTTCTTTCTTCTTTGCAGACTCACGTTCCCCGAGCACATTCTTTGGACAAGCATAACTTAGACGTCCACCTTCCCCGCACTTGTAACGTTTAGATTTATCAAAGTAGTTTTGCCTTCGGTGAATTCAGCTGCTCCTCACTGTCAACAGCAATGCTTGCCTTTATCACTCTACCAAATAACTGTTGTTTGTGGCTCTGGTGCAGCTTTGTGCAGAGTCTTTATCCAAAAAACAATACAAACGCCACTCCCTTACTCTTCCCCATGTCTTTGTCTTTTGTTATAGTAACCCCGGGTATAAGTCGTTGTTTGTTAGGGAGCAGGGCAAGTTGGACACGTACACTGTGCTCTACTCAGAGCCGGGCCACCACTCGTTTCTTCGGGCAGAGCGGCCCGGGCAAGACCAGTGCCCAGCAAGGGTTCACGGGCGGCCTGGCATTTTGCAGCTCCCTTCAATTCTTATGAAGACATCTTGGTCCCAGAGAAGACACGAGCCCAGCCCTTAGGTTGTTGTTCTTTGGCCTCTGGACAAGTAACCATTGGTAGTGTGGTAATCTTTTCTGGTAATAGCTATTTATTTTTCTGTCATATAAAGTCCTCCTTCATGCTCCAGTCACTTCGCTGGCCTGTCTGGGGATGGCCAATTGGAGTTCTCCAGCATCCTGGACATCAGGATGGGCCCAGGAGGGACAGATGGAGAACAATTAGAGTTTTTCCTGGGCATCAGTGTGTAGGCAAACAAAGGCCAAATTTCTATTGTTCTAGGATAAGGAACTGTGAACCCAACAATTTTAACTGTTACATGGAGGAAGCCAACTCTATGGGATGAAGGAAAGAGGCAAATAGGCGAGAATAAGTAGATCTGAGCATAGGAAATTGATGGACTTGGACGGATGAGTGGCAAGGACACTAATTCCATCACGGGGGGTCTCACTGCTCCCCACCTGTAAACCTAATCAGCTCAAGTTCTGTTTCCAAATACCATTACACTGGGAGTTAGGGATTCAACAAAAGACAGGAAAACGCAATTCCCTCCTTAGCAGGCACACAGTGAACACTTGTAATTTCATAGAAATAACTTGAAATGATGTCTTTACAAATTGGTTCTAGCTCTATATTCCTGCAAAGCCTAGTTCCTGATTGAAGAAGATAGGTGCTTTTTTTTCCCTTTTGTTGACTTCTCAAAGTAGATGTTACTCATGTTTAGGACAGTCCCTGGCACAATGAGGACCCTCAGGTCGCTGGTGCAAGAATGGTTTGCGGTAGACGCTTGTCTCCTCTCTTAGTATTCCTGCTTCCTGGATTTTCCCTCTTATTTCCTGGACTTCCTCCCACTCTTTCTTTCCTTGGGCATTTGCACATGCTCACCCCACCTGCCTGGAACACCCTGAATCTATCTGACAAAATTTATTGAGTATTAGTTGTGTGCCAGCTATTTGCATATATGCTGTGACAGTGAGCGAAACAGTCATGATTCTTGTCCTCAGGGAGCTCCCTCTGGTAAGAAATAAAGAGAAAGGGAATAGGAAGGATAAGCGCATGAACTGTGTGCTCTGGCATGTGAAGAGAAAGAGTTACAGAGAGACATAAAGTCAAGAAAAGGGGTGGGGAGTGTGCATGTGTGTGTGAGTGTGTGTGAGTGTGCATGTGAGTGTGAGTGTATATGAGTGTGTGAGTGTGCATGTGTGTAATTGGCTTTTCAGATTAGACAGCCTCCATTCCCCCTTCTGGCTCTCCTTGAGCCCCTGGATTGGGGCAGTGCTGTCTGTTTTCTGTTCTGTGGCTCGTTGACTTCATCTTTACACTCATTCTAGCTGTAATGACTTCCCAAAACCCATTTTCCCTGGTGGACTGAAGCCTCAAAACGCTGGAAATATGTCTCCTTGTTTAACACTCTGCTTCTAGCACCAGAGACTGTGCCTCATTCAATGCCCTTCAAATGTTTCCTGGGTGACCACAGGAGTGAAAAAAGAGCATTGCTTAGAAAATACACCGTGCTTTTGATTTGCTATGTGCACACAGAGGTTGTATGTACAGTATCCATGCTGTATACTATAGTAGTCTTTGCTTGTTGTACTTACCATATTAGGAACTTTTTGGAAGGCAAAGCAACAAGCAGTGTTGTAGAGCAGACCTTTGCAAACTTCCCCGTGCATGTCAGTCACTCGCAGATTATATTTTTCAAACACAGCTGCAACCCTCACAGTGCTCTTCTTAGAGTACAGTGTGGACACAACTCGCATGGAAGCCTGGTGTCTCTATTTTTTCCTCCCATCAAGTCTAGGTAGGATCACAACTATCACGGAGGTGATACTATAAGACATTAAGAGATGCTTGCCTTTGGATTTAGTCACTAGACTCTCTTGATTTAGACTTAATCTTGGGATTGTCCTCGGAGCACCTGAAAAGAACTCCTCTTTCTCCTGGATTTGAAGCTGGGAAGGTATAATGCTGCTGAGGAAGCATGATGTACAGGGGGAAAGAGAGCTGCTGCAGAGAGAGACCGTGTCCTACTGATTAAGACCCTTGACCTTACCATCCTTGGACTCCTTGGAGAGTTTTCTGCTAGATGAGCTGCTAAGTCCCCATGTCCTTTCCTAAAGCTGACTCCTCCATATCAGAGGAGTCAGGACTAAGATAATGGATGGTAATCTTGGCATCACAGTGTCTACAGGCCTAGCCTTTGAAGCTCTTCAGTATTATATTGAAACAAGGACATTGCTAATCCTACTTTTCTAAGAATCTCCCTAGGAACTGCCACACCAAACACTGTTCCTGAGCACATCCTAAGCACCAGCCCTTCCAAGCTCCAGGCAGCCTAAGTGGACGCCTCCACCCCCTTCTCTCCATGACCCCTAATTTCTCAGCTGGCCCGGCCGGATGTAATCGCCCTACACCTGCTCCCTACTTCCCTGGCTGAGGCCAGGCCTGCGCCACCCCACGGGAACCCGTTGGAGCTTCCGTGTGACTCATTTGGAGCAGAGCCCCAGGTTTGCCTAGAGACTTCAGAGGATCTGCTGTGTGAGAAACTCTAGAATTCGCTTGAACAAATAAATTGGAATACAGTGCCTACTTGGAGTGATTAAAGGATCCGGTGAAAGCTGAACCTCTAGAGAGACGTGCAGGCTTCCATTGAATAATCCCTGAAATTCAAAGGACAGAGGAGCAACCACTTTTTATCTGAGCACCTGTGTACACCCACTCTGCCTCCCCCAGGCTCCAGGCGGGGGCTGAGTTCCTCATATCATGGTGGCCATTCCTAGGTCCTTCCTATCGTGCAGGTTCCTTCCTCCAAATTCCCCATGAATATTGGCTGAGGATTGGGCTGGTTACTCGCAGTATGTTGATCCCTGGTCCCTGGGTCTTAGCAGCTGATACGAAGAGAAAAGGGAATGAAATCCTCCTTTCAAGGTGATTCATTTCTTTCTTTCTTTCTTTTTATTTTGTAATAGGATGTGGTGGAATTGAAGGATGTGCTTTGGAGTGTGCTGTGCCCTCTATCTGGGACACTCTTCCTTATGTGCTTGGTGCCTGTCTTCTCCTCTAAAAGCCAAGCTCCTCTTAGGGCTGTCAAAGGCCATATTATCAGGGAACCCCTTGGTGTCTCCCTCGCTCCCTCAGCCCTGTTTGAATCCTACAGCCTGGGCTCTTCAAAACTCTCTGCATGCTTTATTTCATTCCTTTTTGTCTCAGTGCTTGGTAGAGCGCTCCTCAATTCTTTGCTGGTGATGCTTCAGGACCGAGAAGCAGCTATACCATCTCTGTTCTTGGGGGCAGCCTCTATCAACCGTGCAAAGAAACACATAGAAGAAATTCTATGGCTCCAACTACTGGGATGTCAGGAAATCATCTTCTTCCCTTCACAGAGGGCAGAGTGGCCAAAAAGATCAGGATTGGAAATATAGTCCTTCTCTAGCAGTGTGATCTTGGGCATGTAGTTAAATTTCTCTTCAGTTCACTTTTCTAATGATACAATAGGGATCATGCTAGAACCTTAGGGCTCAGTGTGCCTGGGAAGATGAACTGATCTATGAACTTTCACATAAGAAAATCATAGTAATATTTAGCTGTGTTGCTATTATAAACCACGTAAAAAGCCATTCAACAATTACTAAGAGGCACCACAGAGTTTTAGGGTTCCTGCCTCGGTGTTTTGTGTGAAACTGACCTCCGGGTGACTTGAAGCGGTATCCAGACTTCGCCCCCACCCAATGTATGTTTTTTTCATTATCTTATTTTTTCACTCAACAGGCATTCAGGGCCTGTCTACTCTCTGTGTACAATATTTAAGCTATTGCAGCTTCCCCCAGTCGTGTTGTGGGAATCCGGCTTAATGCTGGGAAAGTATTTGGTAGTTTTCACTGAATGATGGATTAGCATTCTGGACGGGTTATTTCTTTGCTAGAATTTACTTTGCCAGCTCCCAGCCCTGTGGTCAGACTCAAGAGATCTTTTGGTTCTCTTTAGGAGAATGCTAAGTGTGAAAATAATACTCCTGTTTCTGCTATTTTCAAAACAGAGGGACTGTAAAGACAGCTTAAGCAGGAGGGTTTGGGTTTAGACAATACTTTCTGGCTGGTAAGGAATGAAACCACAAGGATTAGGAGGTACATCACAAGTTATAAAAAAATAGCAAAGCCAGCAGCAAGGAAAGTATTTAACTCTCTGTGTACCAGGCTGAAGTTTATTATTGATGCTCTAGCTTTTGGCTACCATGAATGCAATGTGCAGTAAATACAGTTGGCGTGTTGGAGGGTCCTGCAGGTGCTGTATTAAGCACACAGAATTGGACTCCACCTGACCACAGGTGAAGGAGCATTGGTTAAATGCAAAGCCTTGGATGCAGAATAGGATGCTGGAAGCACAATTCCCTTGCCCTTAATTCTTTTTTGCCTCTTAGATTCTTAGAGTCTCCCACCTCCATGGATTGTGTCCAACTGTGAATACATTTTCAGATAAAACTTGGGCAGGTGCTGTCTTAACACTGTAGAATGTTTACTCTGCCGAGAGCTGGAGATCCAGTGCTTATATTCTCTATTAAATCAGAGTTAGACTACCACTTTGTGGAGCATGACTCTTCTTTTTGTGAGACTACCCATTGTAGTTCCCTTAAAAGCCAGTAGGACGGCCCAGGTATCATGACAGAAAATGCCTCCAACTTTCTAGAAACCTCAGAGCAGGATTGCGTCTGCACCATCCCTCCCTAGAAACCCTTAGTGAGTAATACATCAGTCTCTAGTGGGGCTTTTTGTGTGATGAAGATACAGAGATGAGTGTAGAACTTCCGCATAGAACTAAAAGCTAGGAACCCTACACAGATCCCCACCACATTTCATTCTTTGTTATTTTTCCTGCACTTGGAGTAAGGATTGGCCCTTATCACTTCTCAGTAGGCATTTTCACTGTATTGAAGGCAAATCTATGCATTAATTATAGCACTAATTTCATAGTATGTAGTCTAATTGAGCTGCAGAGTGCTTGTAAGCAGGCACGCTATCTAGCACTGTTAAAAACGGTATTTGGGAACCGGGAGTGGCAGCACATGCCTATTACCCCAGCACTGGGGAGGTAGAGATGAGAGGATTACTACAAGTTCCAGATCAGTTAGGGGCTACAAAAGTGAGCACCAGGCTTGCTTGAGCTGCATACAGAGACCCTGTCTAAAACATAGTATTTGGGTAACTTGACCAATCAGAACTTGCAATGGAGATTCCAAATTCTCTCTCCTCTCATACCCATATCCATGAGGTAGACCAGGGGCTCAGGTGGTAAACATTAGGTAGGCCTGGAATGGTGAGAAACAGCACTTATCTGCCAATAAAAGTTCAAAGGCAAGGAATGCAACTCCAGAGCATTCTTCTGAGTATGAGAGTGACTATTCTGCAGAATGTAGAACCCAGACACTTTTCCAGATGCCTGGTAAATTTTCTTTACAAAACGTTTCCTATAGCTTCCAGCCTTTCTCCACACATTTTTCTAGAAGTATCTGGAAGCAACTAAAGCTTTGTTCCTGCTGGATGGTGGAGGGGGCATTTGAAATCTGCATTGTAAGTTCTGATTGGTCAGCAGTTGTCCAAATACTATTTTTAATTGTGTTGCAAGCACCCTACAGTTCAATTTATCTACAGTCTAAGAAGTTAATATACTTACTATATAGACTTGCCATCAGCCCAGTGAAAATATCTATGAAGAAGTGATAAGGGCCAACTTTTCCCTTGCTCAGTCAAGGGCAGCCAAATTATTCGAGATGCAAATGAGAAGGAAGTGAAGTTCATCTTGTGTGTCATGAATATAACCTGCACATGCCTGTCTTCAAGACCTCAACCCAAAGATTTGCCACATTACCAAAGCCTTCTAAATCCTCTTCTTCCTGCCCATGAACTGCTATCCTTTGGATGACTAACTCTGTTGCTGAGTGTCCTAGACTTCTAGTCTCCACATCTTGGCTGAGCAGTTGATCCCATAGGAGAGAGCCAGATAGGATCCCATTTTTTTTTTTTTTCTTTCTTTTTGTGGAACCAGGGATTGAACTCAGGTCCTTGCGCTTGCCAGGGAAGCACTTATTCCACTGAGCCATCTCACTGGCTCCAGGATCCCATGTTTTGAATTTGGGTGATCAAGAGTCAAGAGCCCTGGAGTGAAGTCCTTCCTCTTCTCTTACCAGCCGTCAATTTGACGCAAAGTGAGCAAAAGCTCACACTGATGTTGGTGCCTGTGGACAAGTCATGTGGCCTCTCAGAGCTGCATCTGTAAAAGCAGGGGTCAGCCTCTACTGCTCCTGAGAGCACTTCCTGCCTGGAGTCCTTTGGTCCCTTTCCTGCTGTGGGTGGTGGAGGTGGAAAGCATACTCCTATGTTGGTTCTTTGCCTGCTGCTTAATCAACCCCTTCCTCCTTTGTGTGGCTGGCATGTTTGTGTTACCCCCATGGAAATCCTAGAGTTGACTCACTATCCTTTGCCTTTGAGTGAAGGGTCTTCTGGGTGGCAGAGCCTCCATCCATACACCTTATCTCAGGATTTTCCCAGTAGGAGCAATGCCAATGTCTCTTTCTGTCCTCTTGACTTTAACCCTTGAACTTCACTCTCATTGACTTTCATGCTTGCTCTTGTCCTTCCTCTCTTTTTCTCTCCTCTTTTCATCTCCTTTTCTTCCTCATGCCATCAGCTCTGGACCTCACTGGATTGCCAATTTCAACTCCCAGGACACCAATGTAACTAGGGCTCTCATCTCTGTAGTTAGACTGCTGCTCTATTAATATGTATTTTCAGGAAACTTTCTTCTCTTTGCCTCAGTTTCCTCATAAATCTCTAGGACTTTTGCTACAAATAAATGAGATGATACAGGTGAAGTACTTAGAGTAGTTTCTGGTGAATGGGAATTGCACAATGTTAGTTGTTGGTCTTGGCCCCTCTAGCAAGTTGACCTGACTCATGGATTACATAAGCGTATGATAAAATTAATTACTAATCGGCACTGGGAAATGTACAAATCTTTTCTTGAGCATTTTGAGCAATTTTTTTGCTTAGTTTTCTTTTAGATTCATCTGCTGTTCCTTTCCCTTCCCATGAACGTCAGTGTTGCCAAACTTTTGGGAGTGACCAGACTCACTGCAATTGCTCATATTGTCTTGCTTTTTCCTTTTACTGCCATGTTTCTCTCTGGCCTACCTTACTTGTTTTTAGTAGCAACACGGCAGGGGGAATCTTAGTAAGGGATGCTTCAGGAATCAGCTCATATGCCCCCTTCTTCAAAAAGTCGTCCCTGGCCACTGACACTCTCCAGTGCAAAAGTAAATCAATATCTCTGTCTTTCTGTCTGTCTGTCTCTCTTTTATTTTTGGGTCTATGAGAAGGCAAAAAATTGTGTGTGTGGGGGAGTCTGAGTGGAATCAAAGAAAGAAAAGAAGGAGTGACGGACCAAATCTACCCTTCAAGCATGTGCCTTCAGTGACTCAAGTCTTCCAACTAGGCTCCATCTCCCAAGCTTTCCATCATCTCCCTATGGCCAGGAAGTGGCTTAACCTGCTCTTAGGCCAGAAACCTCATGATCCAGGCACCTCTAAATGCTGCAGGGGCCGCCCAGTGGTATGGTTTGTGTCTAGTTTTGCCATCATGCAATTGTGGGGGCAACATCTAGACTTTGTGATTAATTCATGATACACTGGGATTATGGGTGTGAGTACTGCTGGGATTATGGGTGTGAGCAGTACACCAGCCTGGGGCAGATAGCCTGGATACAACCTAAAGAGAGACTTGCTCTCTGCGGCTGTACTTTGCCACTGCTCTTGCCCTTTTGCTTGTGTTGTTATGTGTCTTCTGCCATGAGTCGCTCTGCCTTGGAGCCAGCTGAGTATGGACTGAAATCTCCACAAATTAAATAAATCTTTTCTTCCTCCATATTGAATGCTTGGCATTTATCTCAGCAATAGCAGAAGAGTCAGACTTTAGCATATGAGATTTTGGGATATGTAAGATCCAAACCATGATATCTACATTCTTGGTAGATATCATTGTCACAGAGTTTATATCACAGTAGCATCATTATTCTGCCTTTCTAAATGCAATTTATGAGGGCAGAGCCTATGCTTTAATCTATACTTTTCCCCCCTCAGGACCCAGCCTAGTGTTTTGGTTCACAGCAAGGACTTAATATGTGTTAAATGAGTGAGGAAGATGGGGAGACTTATGCATTCAATAGAAAAGTCACAGAGTTGTTCTGAAGAACATTTATGTTGGTAAGAGGAAAGTGTCTCTACTCTAGCCTAGTTTTACTTTAGGTCCAACTTTACCAAGATTGCTTTTTAAATAAATGATCCATGGCTGATTATAAACAATAGGTTAGCAGATATAGGGCGAGAAGCTGTCAGAGGTAAGAATTAAAAACAGCAGAAATAACACCCAGCCCTTTTAGAGTAAGAGGAACAACAACACTGCAGAGAACACAACTAGGTGTGCAGGTGTGGATTACTTAGATGATCAGAAACAGCTAGGCAGCACAGCAGATTCCCACATAGTTGACAGTTGACAGGCAAAGGGATGCCTTGTTTCTGAGAAAGTCAATTATATTTTGTATCTCTGTTTCAGAACATAGACTACTGAAACTTATTGGCTTTTTCTTCAGCTGTCTGGAAATGGCAAAGGGATCTTGATTTATTAAGATGCTACTTGCATTTTAATTATAAAATGCATCTCTGGTCTGGACACAGTCCTTTAAGCCCATGACCACATTTGGGTAGGAAGGCCATCTTACCATTAAACACCAGAAGGCTACATGGAAGACATGTCAGGACGTTGCTATGCAGTGTCCTTTTTGGAATCCTGGAGTTCCTCACTTTCTCTTACAGCTTGGTACTTGGGTGTAGTGGCATGGAAACTGAACTCTTTCTACCCACTGTGCTTAGCCTCCTATTTTTGATGGAACAAGTTGGGTGTCGAGTAAGGTTTGTTTGAAAGACAGTCCTCAGCAAGAGTGTGTAGGCTCAGTGATTCTATGGAAGTGACAGAAGTGTCCAGAGGAGGCAGTGATAAGTGCTTTGTTTCAAGGAGCTGGAGTGCCAGGTCCTGGGCTATATCTCTCTGTATCTCTTATTCCTCATTTGGAAGATGGAGATAGCAACAGTTCATCTTGCTGGGTTTTTGTGAACATTACATTAGTCAAAAGATGCCAGGTGCTTGGGCAAGTACATAGCATATCATAGATCTATTTATTATTTCAGAAGCTTCTTGATCAAGCATGCCCTGTGAGGTATGAGGTCAAGCTTTGGAAACTGGGAGTTGTCTGGGATTTGAAGAATAAGTAGACATTTACCATGTAGAGAGAGGCAGGACATTTCAGTAGGAAGAACAAGAGAAATAAGGTAAAATGTTCAGGCACCTGGACCACTCAATAGCTGAAGAATATGTCCCATGTAGCTAGTGTGGATGGAACTTAAGGACACAGAGGGGTAACAGGAAAGAACTCAGGAAGAAGTGACAGGTGCTATGTGTGGACTATTTGTCTCATCCACCTTTCTCGGGAACCTGGACTATTCCTGGTGACATCACTGGATGGTTTTAGAATGATGCTCTGGCAGTACTGTGGGGGACAAAGGAATGAGCAGAGAAAGCGAAGGATGAAATGTGAGGTTGTCTCAGAGATAGAACTCTGAGGGCAGAGCATGAGGCAAAGGACAGGGAGAGGCTGAGGCTGCATCTGGACTTGGCATCAGCTGACTTGGGCAACTGGGTGGATGTGATGCTGTCCATCAAGAGAGAAAAGGCAGAGGAGGAGCAGGTTTGGGTGGGGAGAGGTGATGAGTTCATTTCTGCAATGGGCCAAATTTGAGGTGCCTAAGGGAAACAGAGGTGGAGGTACCCAGCGGGCAGCTGGTTGGATGGCTCAGAGTGGAGCTCAGAAGATAGAAATATTCATTTGGAGCTCACCAATTTATAAGTAAGAGTGCCAACTTTGGGTATGGTTGAGTTTTCTCAGAGAATAAGTGAAAAGTGATAGGAGAAAAAGAATGAGAACAAACCCTGAAAGTTGAGAGGCAGACCCAGGAAGGGGGTTAACATGTGGAACAGAGAGGGTGGCCATGTAACAAAGCCTCTGGCCTGAGCAAATGAGGTGCAGAGCAGCCACTCCAGGCCTGGCCAGCCCTGATCATTTCTGTGGAAAACAGAAAGGGCAAGAAGGGATTTATGGTCTTGGAATCAGTGCTCCTGAGAGTTGGAAAGAATCATAGAGATTTTATGGTTCACTGGTTTTAGAAAAAAGTATTTAAAGGAGTCAACTCTCTCTCCCTCCTTTTTTTATTAAATGAATCCTTGTACTCAATCCTGAAAGATGATCAAGTTTTAAATGTAAAGCTGTCCTTAGAGAACCTGGACTGATGGATTCTCTCAGAATGTCTTGGAGCAGCTCACGTACTCCGCTTTTAATGAGTATTTATTGGCACCAAGCATATGCCAAAGCCTGTGCTCAGCTCAGGATGTACCAGAGGACACAACACAGCTCTTGCCCCTGGGCTCAGGGGTTCTCTGTGTTGGCAGCACCTTACCACCACTGAGAAACTTTAAAGTGTGCCCGGTACTCAGCCTGTGTCTGTGAGCATGGAGTTTGAATCCCTGGTGGTGAGATCCCAGGGGTCAGGGACTTCCACTCTTTCCAGGGCAGCCACATGAGAGATAAACAGGGTGGTGAGTCCAAGTACTGCTGCTCGGCCCAATAGGTACAGCCTTGAGTCCACCTACCCTCCCACTTTATCCATGAGGGCCCAGGAATTACACTAGATGATAGAGGGGCTGGACCAGTGCTTTAGTCTCTGGATTCTTGACCAATGTCTCTCTTTCTGCACCCGTGTGGCCTCCGCCTACTTGAAGGTGTGTAGCCCTTACCCGGATTGGTCACTGGGTTTTGATGGTCAGTGAATGATCTGCATTGTTCTCTCTTCACTGGGGCTCTCTTTGCTCTCTGTGAAAAACCAGGTGAATTCTTGCTCTAAATGGGGTATTCTTCATTCAAAGGCCACACAATGAGCCTCTTTCACTGGCCTTTCAGTCTCCAGTAACAGAGCCCATGTGACCTGCCAACATTCTCCTTGTGAAACCTGCAGGCTTCAGGTTCTGAAAGCGAGCCATGCACTGGGACACCTGGTGGAGCCACAGGGGCCTCACATGGTGTGGGGGCTCCCCAGAATAATCTACACAAAGGACACCCAAAGTTTCCTTTCTGCCAAAAGCCACACTCTAGTGACCCCTGTACAAGTGGAGGAGGGTACCAGAGAGGTTCTGCGAGATCCTGAACCAGTGAGTAACCACTCTGAACCTTAGCTTCAGGCTGAAATACTGGGCCTGTAGGATTTCCATGAGGCATAATGACGTGACCTAAGTGTGCAAAGTGTGGGGCACTCATTAAATGCTAGTACATTTGGGCCTTTTTGCATGCAATTTGGAATTTAATCCATGCAACTGGCAAACTGGCCACTGTCGATTGTTATTCTTAGTTTGTCAGTGAGGGATCTAAAGGTCAGAGTAGGGAAGGCCTGTGGCCAATGTCACCGTGATTGAAGGAGCTGGACTTGGACATCAAGCTTTTGTGTTAGGCATTATATTTTCTAAACCGTTGGTTATGGGAAGAGAGATGGCCTCAAGGGTGGGGAAGATTTTTCTTATTACTTTGGAGATTGTACACAGAACCATGATATTTAAGCCAGGAATTGAGTTTCATAGTAGGAAAAGAGGAGAAGCAGCCAACCCCAAAGCTGCTGGGGACTAACTGTGTGTTAGGTGCTTGTTTTGTTTACTTTTTTATTTTTGAAAGAGAGTACAAAATAGTGTTAAAACAGAAAAAATTACAAGTGATACAGAATTTCACTTCACAAAATGATAAGAATTTCACAGTACCTGTTGTAACGCATAGTGCTGTCTTCCAACTAATTGTTCATCTTACTAGATATATGCATGCAAAATGGGAAGGAGAAAGAAAAAAAGAAAGACATAGACAGGAAATTAGGAAGAGAAAAAAGTCAAAGACTTGAAAACAGAAGACAAAACAGATTAAGCATTAACTGCCCCTTTTGTGTTGGACACCTGGGAAAACTCATTTGTGTGAGTCTTCTTCTTTTTTTTTTTTTTTTTAAAGGAATTAACTACAGGGCCTACAGGGTCTCACTACACAGATCAGACTCATAGTGATCCTCCTTTGTTCAACCTTACGAGCGCTGGCCTTAGCCGGCCCTGTGTGCACCCTTTATCATACACAAATACGTTGGCCCGGGAGGTTTCCTTCCCTGTGCTGGGAAGGAGAATGCAAAGCTCAGGGAGGCATCATGGGTAATACTGAAGCTGGTTCCCCACCAAGGCCTGTCTGCTCTGAGCAGGCCCCTTTGGCCTATGCCTTATTGCACTTGTTGTGTTGACCCTAAGGAATAAGATCCCCTGTGTTTCCTTTCCTGATTTACTTCCTGGTGGCGTTTGCCTCTGCTCCCTAGGTCCCACAGAAATCAGGAAGAGTAGTTTCCTCAGCAGCCAGGTTAGAAGAGCGGCACTAATATTAATACTAGTGCGCATGAATTATAACCAATATTGACTGTACACTGCGTTCTGAGTGCTCTGTGTGTTCTAGACGCTGCATCCAGAATGTGGACAGATATTTACTAGTTTAATGTACACAATTCCTATTCAGTTGGGATCTCACTCTCTCCATTTTTGCAAGTGGAAAGCTGGGGCACCGCTCAGTCTAATGACACCTAAAGTCGCACAGCTAGTCATGGTGGAGCTGGAATTTGAACCATGAAGTTGGTTGGAAGAAGAGGATGATGTGGGTGTTTTTTCTCTTGACCTGGCACCACCCTATTGGCAGGTGCTGTAGGAGAGATTCTACAGGGGAGCATTCAATGGGGAAAGACTCTCCTTGCCACTGATTTTGAGGAAACATTTCTGGTGTGTGGGGTTGGAGACTGAAGTTGAGGTTGCTATGACTTATTCTCAGATGTCCATGGACTTGGTTTCTGGTTGGCTTGTTTCTGACCTGCTTGTTCACCTGGGCTCTCAGGCCTTACTCCACTATTTCTTTTATCCTTCAGAACCTAGGATGCAACTCTTGTTGTACTTTAATAAGAAGGCTCCCTTCCCAGAGTGTGACTTCCTTGTGTTCTCACACTGAATCATGCCACACCTTGCTCTCTGGGCTGCCTCTGTGTCCCTGGACTCTGGATCTTTGAGTCAAATCCCAACCCTGGCCCGAGTGCCTGGAGAGCCCTCTCTTGGTCTCTTGCTTTGTTATTCCATTTTTACGGTTGAACAAGCTGTGTGTAGAGAGAGCAGCTTGTTCAAAGGCTCACAGTCAGAAGCAGCCAGCCTAGGATTTGGGCCAGGTCAGTCTGACACCACTTTCCCATGTGACTTTCCACTTCTCTCTTGGACTTTTTTTTCCCCTTTGTCCTGAAGCCTGAACTGTCTTCTTGGGTGGGAGCGAACCTGGGGCACATGGAGGAGAGCAGCCGGCTGCTATTTTCTTCCTGCTTACACTGTGTACTATTGTCTTTCAAGTCCAAGACCAAGGGGGTCCTACATAGTTAGTGAGACAGAATATATGTAAGTCATTTGTCTTCCTCGCTCAGCTTGGCAGGAAGGGCTGTGTGTGTGTGTGTGTGTGTGTGTGTGTGTTCCCACCTGCCCTTACTTGCTTCTCCTGAGAGATAGCTGGTCCCATGCCCAAGTTTGATTCATTTCTAATGAAAAACAAACCAATCTCGAGATAAGAATTCACTTCAGCAAGATTGGAGGGGAGATAACGTGGCACTTGGAATAAGCTCATGTTAACTGGTGACTTATTCCACCCAAGAGTTCTCAAGTAAGAGAAATGAGGCTAGAGGTAGGGTAGTGTGAAGGAAATGCTGGAGAAAGAGCTAAGTTCTTCAGGCAGCTCCCAGGTCTCCCCCTTGCAAATGTTTAGGAGCCTCCTTGCAGGACTAGTTTAGATTCTCTGATAGAGGAGACAGACTTAATTTCTCTTGTGAATGAGTAAGGTAATGAGACTTAGGTCTCTTCAGTGGGACACCTTCAAAGTAAACATTGATTTGCAAGAGGCCAGAAGAGGAAGCTGGTACCAGGAAGGACCCATTTCCAGAGGTAGTAATGGTTGGGATCCTGGCAGGTTTTGAGTGCTATAGTCAAACTGGTAATGTTGGCAATGGCATCTATGAAAAGGCTGGTGGGGATTGGGCATTATTCTTGGTGGCTGCATGAGGCAATTTTCTATTGCTGCAGTGAAGTACCAGAGCTGGATTCTTTATAAAGAAAAGAAGTGTATTTGGCTCAAGGTTGTGGAACTGGAAAGCCCAAGCAGCGTGGTGCTGGTGCTTGTGAGGCTCCTCCAGCTGCATTACAGCATGGTGAGGAGATCATGGCAGGAGCATGTGTGATAGGAATTACAGGGGGAGGCGTGAGGCCAGAAACTGCAGAGGACCCAGTTCTGTTCCTTTGCGACAACTCTCTCAAGAGAACTAACCAGTGTCTTAAGAGACTCACGCTGATATGTGAGTCTTAATATTAGTATCCTTAATGACTTGACACTCTACCTCTTATAGGCATGCCCCGAAGAACAAGCTCCCTGTACCTGAACTCTTAGGGGACAAACGACACCTAAATCCTAGCAATGGGAAAGTAGTCATGTCTTACTCTCTGATCCTCCTGGAGCTCTGGGAGCTACTTAATAACCTTCAGATTTGTAGAGGTGTATAAAGTGGTCATCGAGCTTTGCGTTGTTTCATAACTGCTTAAAATGCGTACTGTGCTGTGGCTGCGTGGGGCCCTTTACGAATTTTGATTCCATTCTCTTGGTGGGCGGTGTTGTCAGGTTCTTCTATATTTGCGTTAATATTCGGTCTGGTCATTTGTGCAGAGAGTGATGTTGAAGTCTCCAACTTGTAGATTTGTCTGTTTCTCCTTTCCAGCCCTATTGGTTTTTGCTTCACATACTTTGAAGCCCCATTGTTTGGTGTGTTTTTGATTCAGGATTATTATGTCTTTTGGCAGACCGATTCTTTTTAAACATTTTATAATGTCCTTTTGGGTTCTGATACTTTGCTCTGAAATTATTTTATCAAATACTGAATTTTTTTTTTATTAAAGTTTGTGTGCGATTGTAACAAAAAGTGCCCCCCCCCACACCAGTATACTTCAATTTCTTAGTTGTCCAGGTAATAGATCCAGTTGTTTCTGTCTGTCAGAAAGGGCTGGTCACTGTAAGGCACAACTGGTCACTCTGATACATATTATAAGAACCAATCCCCAACTGACAAGCCATCCTGCCTCTGTAATCCCTGTTTGCTTCTCCCATAGAAGCCCTAGTCCACCAGACAGCAGGGCCTGATATTTTGGGAATGATCCTAATTAGTGTCTATCAACAGACCATAAATCTGCTTCCAAATTCTGGGTGTTGTTTCAATGCTTTTGTTTGCTGTTGAAGCATATTTTTTTTCCACTCCTTTTTTACTTTCAACTTATCTACATATTATATTTGAGATAAGATAGCATATACTGGAGTTGCATTTTAAAATCCATTCTGACAACCTCTGTTTTTTAGTCTCTGTATTTAATCTCTATGTCTAGAAATTCACATATATATAATTAATGGCAGATTAGGTATTTACTTATTTATGTTTGTTGTTTATTCTTTATGTTTTCTATTTATTTGCAGTCTTGTAGGTGACAAGATTATTTTTAGAAATACATTAATTTATCTTGTTTTGTCTATGCCTCTTTGATACCTCTTTTAATGATTGCTCTAGAAATTACATTATAGGGGCCGCCAGGGACATAGCTCAGTGCCACCGAGCCTGTCCTGTAAGCACGAGATCCTCAGTTCGATTCATAGGGCCAAAAACTAAAAATAAAGAAGAAATTATATTGTATGACCATAAGAGGGTCTATTTGTAATGACATTTATCAGTTTAAGTTAAAATATAGACACTTACCTTCCTTTATATAACTGTGTTTCTTCAATTTGCAAACTAATTACCTCAAACAAGTCCTCCAAATACAATTAGAATCACATCAGATAGTGTCCTGATTTTTCCTTCCAAAGTCAGATCCAAAACATTATTTGGAGAACTCAAAATAAAAAAAAAAACAACTTGATTTTACTGAAGTTTTTTTTAATGATATTCTTTGATAGTGCTGTTTTAAGATCCCTTATTTTGTCATTTCTTTTTTGTTTGTAGAGAACTTCTTGTGCCTATCCTCTTACGGCAGCTCTGCCGCTGACACATCCTCTTAGATTCCTTCATGTGAGAATGCGTTGACTTCTCATTTATCCCTGAAGGATGCTTTTGTGCACATTGCATTCTGAATTAACGGGTCCTTGCTTTCAGCACTTGAGCAAATTTTTCATCAAAATGTAGCCTTCATAGTATCCGGTGAGAAGGCCCCTGTCATTCGAATTTGCAGGTAAGGTGGTGTTTCTCCGTATCTGCTTTTAAGATTTTTATTTTTAGTTTACAAAAGTTTTATTATGATATATACTGGAATTAATTTCTTTGGGTTTATCTTATTTGGAATTTGCAGCTCAAGTTCCCAAATCTATAGGTTGATTGATGTCTTTTGTAAAAGTTGGGAAATTTTCAACCATTATTTCTTTAAATATTTTTCTAGTCTTCTCTCTCCTGTTCTAGAGCTTCTATGTCATGGGAGTCAGGTATTTTGCTGTAATTCTTCGCATCCTTGAGGCTCTGTTGATTTCTTTTCACACTAATCAGTTATCTCTCTATTACTCTGGTTGAGCTATTTCTATACTTCTATCTTTAAGTCTACAGATTATTTCCTCTTCCTGTTCAGTAATCTTTAACTTTTTTTTTTTTTGGTTTTTATTTTTCAGTTATAAAATTTCATTTGGTTCTCCTTTGTGTCTGTTATTTATTTACCGAGTCATCCTATTCTCTGTGATCTAACACACTCTTCCAACTGAGCTACTTTGGCCAAGCAGTCTTCTGATTTCTCTGGCAAAACTCTCCATATTTTCGCTTGTTTCAAGTATGTTCATAAATGCACATTGAGGCATTTATATGATAACTTCTTGACAATCTTTACAGATGATTCTAATGTTTCTAGTATTCTGGGATTGGCGTCAGTTATCTTTTACTTTCAAATTAAATTTTCTTGGTTCTTAAAATGAGAAGTTGTACATTTTGGTTATGGTGTTATACTCTGGATCTTATTTACACCTTATGGTTTAGCCAGATGTTTTAAACATGGGTCTGACAAGACAAAGGGAGCTGCTACTTTATTACTGGCAGGTGGGGTAGAAGCCCAAGTTCTCCCTTTGCTACCTGATGACATCTGAGTGCATCTTTTGGGGCAGAAGTGGAAGTTCTCGCTCCCCAGGAGGCCTTCTCTTGGTCATCAGGGTGGGAGTCCCCTGCTGTGGCTTGCCCGGTGTCCTCCGCTGGCCTCACAGAATGTGGAAATGGCCTCATTATCTTTGGGTGCTGGTGAAGCCCTGACTTTCTGTAGGGTACACTACAGGTATGAGGAGGACAGGGCGCCTCGACTCACACTGGTGGCCGGAGGTGGAAATCCAGCCCCCTCACGAGGCTCGCCATCACTGATGAGCCAGACATGCGTAGCCACCCCGTAGAGATGGAGGTCACTCTTCTCTACTTGGTCTTCTCTGATAACACAGTAACGGGGTATTGAGGACCCTTGTTACAGCCTGGCTACTTCCCAAATTATAGTTACTGCCCATTTTTGGCCTTCCCTGGCCTGAGTGATGGTGGACCTAGTTTTTCCTGTGATCTTTGGCTATCGCAGTGCGCTTATTGTCTATAGTGTTCTTTCTTCCCATCAACCCCTTTTCCCAGTCCTTAGCTAAAGGCAGTTGGCTTTTGTTGGGCCTTTTGTGTTAATATGTGGTACTGGGGCTTGAGTAAAGGATCTTTGTATTGAGCTACATATATAGCATTTTAAAATACTTTCTTAAATTTTTGAGACAGGTTAGATTTGAACTTGTGATCTTCCCATCTCACCCTTCCGGAGTGCTGAGATTGGAGATGCATGAACACTGGGAACTTTTATCATCTCTGTGCATTCATAATTCTCATTTACAGAATGCAAGCTTCATCCAAGTCTGGAATATGTATGCTAAAAGGGAAGCCAAGGAAGCTCACTCTCATGTCATCACGAGGTTCCCAAGTCCCTAGCCTATCTGCTGTCCTCTCTCTGCTTTCCACAGTCTATAACAAAACAGAGCAGAAAGCATTCCATGTTGGAATAGTTATTACCAATATTTATACATCATATTTAGGTACGGTATGTATGTGTGCAAATATAATCTGCTATATAGCCAGTTTTCAGAACTGTAAGTTATGGAACCAATCTATGCATCCAACCAATCCTGGACTGAAGAAACAGTGTCTGTGCTGAACACAGGCAAACTGTTGTCCTTGTCCTCATTCCCTGAACAATATGGTAGAACAGGTGTTGGCTTAACATTTATACTGTGTACTAGGCATTCCACATCATTCAGACATGAGTTAAATATGGGCAAGCACTATGCTATTTTTATGTAAGAAACTTGAGAGTCTAGAGATTTTGGTATGAGGTGAGGATCCTGGAGTCAGCATGCTGCAGATACTGGAGAATGATTATTATATCATATAAATGTAAACTGTTCTACATCCATGCAATAAAAATGTGCTTATCCTTTCTTTTGTTTTGACAAACTTACTTTTGTCATTTAACCAGACATCTTGATAACTTTCTTTTTGTTTTTCATTTTGAAGTATTTAGTAGAGGACACAGATCAGACTTGTAGTGATTCTCCTGTTTTTAGCCTCCCAAGCACGGGGATTACAGATGCATGGCTCCATGCTCCGTCTCAATCATAGTCTCAGTGTGTTCTGGGGGTGGGGATGGCATAGCACACCGGAGATTGAACCCCAGTCCCCATGTCTGCCTAAGTAGGCACTTTAATCCCTTGAGCTATCTGGCTGGCCTGATATTTTCCATTCCCTATAGCTTCAGGATAAGTACTTTTAAATGATTACATAAAATTCTATTGCAAAAGCTTATTTATATATCTGTTGCTTACTATGGAAAATGGAGATTGTTAGCACTGTAAATAATTTTGCATGGAACTTTTTTGTAGGTAACCATTCTGTACTCATCTGATATCTGAAAATAACCACTAGAAATGAAATTGCTAGCCTGTAGGAGACATATAATTTTGGGGGAAAAAGCTTTTGATGCATATCTTTATAGAATCTTTCCATTTTGCTTTGGTCTGAGCTCCATCGCTTGACATTCATTTTTCTCAGGGTGATTCCATTCACAGAGCACTCCATTCCATCTCCTTTCTGCCTGTCTCTATCTGTAAGTGCTAGCTTGTGACATACACAAGTGCACATGTTGCCACATCGTCATTATTCAATATACTTGCCTCCTGAGACCCTTTCTCCATTCTTGACATGGTGGTGCAACAAGTTCACAAGTTTGATGGTTCAGATATAACAGCAAAATTTAGGAGGAGGAGATGACCAGTCAGTTCCTTCCTTGGCCACTAAAACAGGCCCTGGAAACAAGAGAGACAGAGATGATGCAAGAGGGCTAGAAAAGAATATGAGTGGCCTTCCTCCGTGTCTCCCTCCATTTTCTGAGATGACTTTGGCCAGGGAGCAGGGTGGGATCTACTATAAGAGAGGCCCTATCAGTTTTCTCAGAGTGCAGGCTAGGGAGTCACTAACCTTCAGGTAAGTCCTCTACTTCTCAGAGAAAGGCTTCCATGCAGTAAAATGTTGAGCTGTGCTGTGGGGAGCAGGTGGCATCAGGACAACCATCCAGCCTTCCCAAAGCCTCAGGGTGCTGAGCTTGACATCAGCTTGTTGCACTGGAGAGGATAGAAACTTATGGTAAACATTTACATTAAAAAAAATATCACTGTGAAAGATACATTGCTGTTAATCCCCATAAAAGACTCGCTCGCTTTGAACGCATTTATTCTGTTGTTCTTGCCACTTGCTGAAGCAGCTAAGAGCTCCTTCATGAATGTCTTCAGTTAGGCTATTGTGGTAGGCTCAAGGTCCTGAATGCACTCAATGTGTTTACCTTTCATGATCATTTCAACTTTGGGGAAGAGCCAACATTTCCAGAAGTTGAGATCCAGTGAACAAGGTGCCCGAGGGTGCACTGCAGTGCGCCTGCGAGCCTGCCTTTCTGTTTCTCCCGACTTGGCAGCCGCAGTCAATGTGTTATTGATCACCCTGGAGAAAGACACAGAAGAGAACTTCCAGAACTGCTTCAGAAAGTGGCAAGGGTGACGAGATGCGTTCAAGGGAGTGGATTAATGGCAGTGTGCTTCTTATCATAATAAATTATTTTAAAATTTAAAAATTCACTGTGTAGTTTGATTATAAATCATGTAGAAGGAAAGAAAGGAGGAGAGAGAGAGAGAGAGAGAGAGATCGAGAGAGAGAGAAAGATCCGTAAGAGGCTCCATGCTGAACTGATAGCAAATCCCATGACAAAGGCCAGCTAGTGTTTGGATGAAGCTTCTAGTTGTCTGACTATGTGGCAGCATCTGTGGCCACATCCCCTGGCTCTCTGACATGACACATGACCAGGCAGGTCAATTTCTATTTCAAGTCAGAGGCCAGCATCTGACCAAAACAGAGGAGGTAAATCCCTTTTCTTATTGCGTACATGTTGTCAGTGCCCCCAACACATACATACATAGACACTGAGATGAAATGCTGATTCAAAACCATGAGTGCAGACTTATTTTATCTGAAAGTAATTAAACCAATTATATGACATTGATCAGCATAGAGGTCCCAGGTAGAAAGCGTATCCAATAAAAGAGGGAAAAACATTTGAGGGGAGATAGCTCAGTGGCATAAGTGCCTCTCTGGGTAAGCCTAAGATCCTGAGTTCTATCCCTGGTACGGCAACAAACAAACAAACAAACAAGTTGTAGTCCTGAGCTCACATACACTAAAAACTTCTAATACTTATTCCTCTACACTACCATAGCCTCAGAAAACATGTTTTCCACATTGGAGCCTTTATATCTCTCTAAATAATCATTTTTTAATTTCTAACAAATATATATGTACATGTATCCCATTTTGTTTAAATATAAAGTTTGAGGGACGGCCAATATCATGTAAGACAATAAAATTTAGTTGATGGGGATGGGGATGAGGCTTCCTTGCAACTCTTTAAGGTACACAAGGGCCTTTAGGGAATGCCTAGGAGCGTAGGCTAAGAGGCCTCTTTGTCAAAATCCAGCTCGTGTTCCCCATATTAGGATTTAGGCTCTGGCAGAGGGCTACGTTCATTCACACAACATAAAATCTGTGACTGAGCCAAGTGTGCACGGGTGCACAGAACCCCAAGCACCCTGAGGGACTTTTTCTCAACTTCACCCACCCAGATGGGTGACTGTTTGTATATTGGTCACATGAAGGCCGGGGATGGTCCTACTTGAGCACACTTTGGGAACCACGACAGGTGTTTACCATGACATAGAATTCGAGTTTCTATTTTGAGTGCTCAGTTTGCTGGTAAATTCCACAACAAGTTCAGTACATTTCCTTGTCCCAGACTGAGAACGTTACTGCTTGCACATGGTGAGGGGCCAGCTGGAAGAGCAGAGTGAGGAACTGTCATTAAGTTATGGAGAAATGTGCTACGCCAGGCCTTGCCTGGGCTTAATCCCCGCTGTGATGTTTAGGGTCACTATAAGAATCAGGACCAAGAGAACAAGGGTTCACTTTAGTGATCGCTATTTTACAATCCCTGAAATAACATCCTTGTTATAGTCAGGAAATGATGACCCTGAGAAATTATGGCTCATGTGTAAGGTCAGAAGGTGGTGGATTTGGGACTCCAATCTAATGTTTGCTGGCTGGGAGCCCAGGGCTCATTAACTGGCTAAACTGTGAGGGTCATCTTATCACCAAATAAATAATGGTGTCTTTCTCACTGGCCTTCTTCCCCAAAGACAGATATTTACACCTTGGAGATGCTCGAGGTGTGGCCCAGTCCTCAAGGAAGATGCTGCTTCTTGGCTCGAAGGGAGTCTAGGGATGTGCAGCAAACGAGGCAAGCTCGACTGCAATGGTTTCTGCAGCAAAAGAAACCCCACCTCCCCTACTGTCTCTGCTGCTGGATCAGTCTGGGGAGTCACGTGGACTTCCTGGGCTGCAACATGGTCACTCCAAACAACAGCAGCAATAATCACAACCATAATGATGGTAAGCACCACCATCATCTTGCTTGGCCCCAGCAGAGCACCTTTGATCTGAGGATGGCCAAGCATGTTGCCGACACGGTCCAGTGGCTAGTGTCATTATCTCCCTTTTACAGAGAGCGAAAATGAGGCACAAGAAGTTTAAGCTAAGGGCTCGGGGTCATGCGGGGCATCATTAGTGGGGACATGGGAGGAACTCAGGTTGTTAGCTGTGAAATAAAAGCTCTAGGTACTTAACAGGCTTTTGGCTGGGCATGGTGGCTCCTTATGAGACTGTATATTTTTAAAACCATGTCATAAAAGTGAATACTGATCATTAGATTTCATTTCAAGCCTGTCTTTCAGAACCTTAAATGCCATGAGAGGTGGCAGACACTCCTTTTCTGAGGAGTAGTTGTACAGAGTCCTTTATAGTGCTCAGCAGGGCTTCCAATGGTTCAAGAAGATGAACTTTGCCTTCTAAGATGCAGAACTGGTGTTATAATAACAAAGGCAACATTGGGCTGTCTCAGAAGACTTCAATTTGAACCAAGATTCTGCCTTTATTAGCTACCTAATAAAGGGGCAGAGACATCTACATCTTTAATTAGAATGTGGCCCATTTGCATGAAATCACTGATGTTAGAATTTTAAACTTGCATTCACAGTTTTATGAGAATTTATCATATTACATTTTTTTTTCCTGCAGGCTTCGGATGTATCAGAGAGTGTGAATCAGGGATTAAATGTGCTTGTGGAGCTTGGCAAGCAAGACATACATTAGTGATTATCAACAATAGTATTTCAAAACTTCCCCCATGAGTGTATGTGTGTTTGTGTTTGTGTGTGTGTATATGTGTATGCAAAGCTAATACAGTATTGTTATTAAGCAGACATGTAAGTTTTCTTATTTTATTATTAGCTTTTTTACTGATGTTATTTCATTTTAATGTTCTAATAAAAACATTAAAATAAGGGAAATGTTATTTACATAAACTACATTATATTCCTTATATGCAGCCTTCCTATGATGAAGACTTCCTCTTCACTCAGTGTAGACCAGGAAAGTCAAAAGGTTGGACACCTGTGGGCTAAGCAGTAAGCACTCTCAGGTGGTACTGTGTCACCAAGGGTCCATGTGGGGTACATGAGCTGAAGCCATGCATTGGGACTCAGAAATGAAATGATGCATAATTCAACACTCTGGGTCAGCAAAAGCATGCTACGGATGTTTGTTCAGGGGCTATAAGGTACTAGTCAGTACCTCAAGGAAGAGAGGAGGTGGCTTTGGGTAGATGGTCTGCACCTGTTTCTTACCAACGCCCTAACTTCCTGGGAATCCTCAGCAGGATACATCCTCACCCAGCTACATGCAGTAGGTCACAGACTCTCTTTGAATCAAGCCTCTTTGGAAGATACACTCAGTAGCAGCCACCCTTCATTGGTTCATTTAACCAAAAATGAAGAGAAATGGGGCTGAAATGCAGCATCTGCGGGTTCTTCTTAATAAGACTGTCTTCTTAACATGACGATTCCCTAAAAGGTTACCATGTAGGAAGATTCATTAAAACTGTCAACCCACTACACAAATGTAAAGCTGTATTAGGATCAATCTCATTTTATTATGGGCATCCTAGCTTGAATTTTGAATGGGACAAATGACAATACCATTTTTCACACTCCTTCCTCATAGCTCCACAATTACTGAAAAGCACATCTAAAATGATGTTATGCAGGGTAAGATTTAGAGTTCCTGTCTTTGAGATGTGTTTATTATTGTGATGTTTAATATAGGCATATGGTTCTTTCTGTGTCTCTGTCTCTGTCTCTGTCTCTGTCTCTGTCTCTGTCTCTGTCTCTGTCTCTGTCTCTGTGTCTGTCTCTCTTCCTGAAAAGAAAAGACTATCAAGATGTAATGTTTTGAGCCGGGGAGATAGCTCAGTAGAGTAAGTGCTTGCCTGGCAAGCATAAGGTCCTGAGTTTAATACCTGGTACCAAAAAAAAAAAAAAAAAAAAAGATGTAATGTTTCAGAATTGGGTATGGTGGTTCACACTTGTAATCCCAGCACTTAGAAGGTTGAAACAGGAGGATTACAGCAAGTTCAAGACCAGCCTATGAAAAGCAGGTATATAGCCAGCCCAAACTGCACAGCGAGACCCTGTCTCAAAAAAAGAAAAAAAAAGTGGCTGGCGAGATGGTTCAGCAGACTAAAGCACTTGCTTAGGCAAGCTTAGGCAATAGCAGGGACTATGGTTCTATCCCCAGCCCAGTACTACATGTCATACCAGCCCTGCCCCCCAGGGCAGACTGAACAGGCCACAGAGTCTGGGAGTAGTGGTGTACACCTGTAATCCCAGTGCCAGAGAGGCCGAAAACCGGAGGATCCCCATGAGTCTGAGCTTCACAGTGAGACCCTGTAACAACCAAATACATTAAAAAAAAAAAATGCATTGCTTCTGCCAGCCATGGTAGTGCATCTGTGGTCCCAGCTATTCAGGAGGCTGATGCAGGAAGATTGCTTGAACCTATGAGTTCAAGGCCAGCGGAGGCACACAGTGAGATTTGTCTTACAAAAGAAACAAGAAGACATGATAGTTCAGAAGAAGTCATTCATGCCTTATCTACTATTGATGTAAAATTTCAAAACATGCGACACATACCCATTATTGCTAATGGATACCTGAGGATGTGATAATAGCGTAAAATGGATATACAAGTGACAAATCCCCAATTCTGGAGAATGAGTAGAGCAAGTTAGCATCTGAGCGCCGCACCTGGCTTGGAGCACTGCTCTGGTCAGTGTTGAGCCAACGAAAGGTGGCACTGTCTGGGCGAGGAGCGAAGGATTCAGGAGGCTAAAATCACAGAGACTTCAAGCTTAACGTTTTTTCCCAAGCCTAGCAGTCGCATGGATATCAGTGATGTTACCTACTTTTGCATGTTTGGAATATTCATAATTAATAAAACCTCAGCCTAAGTCCTGATGTCTGCCATCCAGGTGCTCGTAGGTGGAAGCCAGAATTATCACTATGAGCGGCAGTATTTTTTGTCCTAGTGCCTTGGGGGCAGCGACACCCCTTCTCTGAGTGATGTCTTTAATATAAAGCAGTGATGAAGAGTTCTACCTCCCAGGCCCCTCAAGGTTAGAGGAGCGAAGCAATACCCATCAGAGAGTACAGGACCTGGACGATAGATAGCAGGGACAGGCAGCTATGCGGTCAGCGTCTTAGCTCCACCCAGCAGCCCTCCAAGATGAGAAAACCAACTCAGATGGGTCAGAGCTAGAATACGATGTTACTGAGGTTTGAGCCCCAAAACTGCCGATTTCTCTGAGCCAGGCCGAGTGTTATAGGAGCTGTAAGATAGAATCCAATTGTTACCTCTCTGAGTGTCTCTGGTTTCACTGTCATGGCTGCCTTGATATCCTGAATCCATTTTGGCCTGGGGGAAGTCCTGGAGGTTACACTTGTTCCAGCTCTGATGTTCGGGGAGTGAGAATACATCATGTTGTTTCTTTCATGTTTAGGGGCCCTGCTAGTTAGCTCAGTTGTTTAAGTGCGTGCTCATACAAATGCAGTGAGGCCCAGGATACTGCGGCTGGATCCCCAGCTCCACATGCCTTAGCAGACCTGCCCTGAAGGTAGCCCGAGCCAGCCAAAAAAAAAAGAAACCTTCTTTCATGTTTATTTTAAAGAGGGAAAAAAAACTCCAAAACAAATAACAAGAACAAAGGCAAAAACAAAGTGCCATAACGCAATAAAAATGTCAAGAATTTCAAAGCAAGAATAGAAAATAAGCACTGGCTGTTGTACCATATATATTGTTATCATCATATTTGTTATTTAGATCACCAGATATAGGTATGCAGGACTGCTCAAACAATTCAACATTAACTCTTCCTTTCCATAGTTTTTTCCTTGTGTTTTTAAAAGATTTATTTTAAAGAAAGTATACAAGTAATGGATAAGATATTAGGAACAATACATATTTCAAAAAGATGGAAGGTGTTCCACCGTGATTATTATATTACACATTGCTGTCTTCATTGTAGTTGCTCAGATTATAGATATTAGCACATAAAATTGATCAAAGTAAAAATTTTAAACATTAACTGCTACCTCCCCCAAACGGATAGAAATTAGTAGTACAGTCATCTTAGCTATCCTGTGTACATGATTTTTCCCCTTCCTTTTTTTTCCTTTCTTACCTCCTTTCCCTCATCCCTATGTGGGGAATGTTTATTCCCTGTGTTCAGTTTCTTCCTGTTTCATGTCATGTTTTTACCAGCCTGCTTTTCCACTGAATGGGACTCACTGTACTTTTAGGACACCTCTTAAAGACATTCATGAAGAGGAACTTGCAGAGCTTCTTCAGAAAGTGCAAGAATACTTGAATAAGTGTGCCTGAAGTGAGAGCACGGTGTTCTGAGAGAGATTAATAGCAACATGTCTTTCACCATAATATAAATTTTTCTAAGTATTAAATATTCATGGTATATTTTCCTCAACTTTACACATCCCCAGACCCCTGAGGACTTTATAATGTTGGCCTTAACAATGTGGGCCTTAACTTGAAACTGGAGTAGAGCACTGTGTGTATGCTTCCTGCATTAGGATAGAGTTGTCCTATTCTGCACTGTGGCCAGTCCATGTGCCTTATAATTTTCATTTGCTGGAAGAGACCACTCTCTCTCCAGCTGGCAAAGGCTGCTGCACTCCCAGAAGGCTCCATGGCAGTCAGAGGTGAAAGCCCCGTGTGTGTGTTAGCTTGGCTGCCATTTTCCTTGGTGTTGACATTGAGGAATTAAATCATCCCATGAAACTCTATGGTAGAGGCCTAGGATGTGGTTTAGAGAAATCGGGTTTAATGCAAAGGCTGCTTTATCCTTGTCCAGCCCACATCCCTCACTGTCTCTACTCAAGGCGCAGTGCAAGAACAACTTGAATCTGGCTCCTCCACTGACTAGCTGTGTGACTGGTAAGGCAAGTGATGTCTCCTTCCTATTGTGTCTTCATCTCAACAAGGTGATAGCAATCTTGCCTTTGTGAGGGTTGCTGAGTAGTCTAAATGATGTAATGAATTGGGGGCCTATTGTGTGATCTGTTATTGTGAACTCAGCATTTCATAGACAGAAGACTTGAAACTAGAGAAGAACAATCTCAAGGGCTGGACTCATGCAACTCCTTGCAAAGTGCCACTTCTGGTCCCATCTCTTCTGTAGGTTTAGAGCCCCTTCTCAGAGTCAACATTACCTTGAACCCTGTCTCTAGCACTCCCTTTCTCTTCCCTGTGCCACTTCTGAGCAGGATTGGTGTTGGAGTCAGTGGGGATAGGTGACAAGCACAAGTGGATGTTTGAAGAAAATCTGTGGCACTCTAGGCAAAGGTGTCCTAGTGGGGTAGAATGGACATGGATGTGGAAGTGGTGCGAAGGTGAGTGACTTGCTTGAATTCTCTGAGCTCAATTCCCTTGGAGATGTAGCCGCAGAAAGATGACACATGCAAAATGTAGTATGGGCCTAGTAGCTATCACTTAGTAAGAACTGAGGCAGTGGTCAAGGGTGAGTGATCCCAACAGGGCAGGGGGCTGCCCCCCCAGGGAAGCAGACCTGCCATGCTGCTCCTGGAAGCCACCTTCCCCGTCCACTCTTTCTTTCTGAGCCATTCCTGGACGTTCCTTTGACCCAGATTTCTTCTCTCTACCAAGCTCAGGGGCCAGGGCACAGATAGTGGGGTTTACAAAAGGACAGCCTTGTGGATGTTTTTAAGGGCTTGTGATTTTGAAGTCTCCTCATTGATGCTAATAAATGAGGCTGGTAGAACTAGGTATGACTTAAATGACTGATGTATGAAAATGCAGAGATATGTGCACAGAATATATGTTTCTTCTAGAAAGAATTAGTGTTCCAAGTGCATAAGCAGGGAAGAGGCTTGGTTTCTGGTCTCATAGGACTTACAGTCTTATAGAAGACATAGGTAAGTAGGGTAAGGGTCTAAATTAGGTAAGTGAGACATGGGCAGTCCTTGTCCTTGGAGTGGTGGGAAGGCTTGGGTTTTCAGCCTAGAGACTCTGCCCTTCCAACTCCTGCACTTCTTCTGCCCCTTGAAAATGGGAGGGGTCATGTTGCTAGATTCAATGTGGCACTCTGGGAGGTTTTTTTGTTTGTTTGTTTTGTTTTTTTTTCAGCACACAGATTCTAGGACTGTGGGAGAATAACTGGCATTTTGACTTAAAGTATAAGTTGAATAATTTCTCACTCAAAGAAAAGAAAGGTACCACGGAGGAGAATTTTGTTTTGGTTTCATCTTTCTTTGGGAAAATATGACATCTCTGATCCAGTACTCCATGGCTTGGCCAACATGGAGACTTCTAAGGGGAGAATCCTCCATGCCTGAGAGATGCCTGGAAATGATTTAAGGTACCAAAAGGAGATAAACTCTTACAATCCCTTGCTAATAAGTAGAAGAAGCCTAATGGAGAGAACAGCTCTGGACACCTAGGTGAACCCAGGGGCCTTGAGAATGGAGCAGATGAACAGAGAGAGGTGACGTCCCAGGTTCACCTTAGCACCCATCAAACATGTCTCTCCACAAGGAAAGCTTTTTCTTATGGGTGTTTCATTCCTTCAGTGGGTATTTGTGAAGCAACTTCTTCTATAGTCTCAGTTAATCCTTACAAGGCCCCTTGTGGGTAAGAGTTAGAGGGTGGTGATTAGCAAGACCTCCAGGCACCCAGGAGCCAGCAACAGCCTGGAGACAACTCTGCCCCTTGGTACAGGAATGACTGGCACCATGGCAAGAGGCTGCCTCCTACTACCCAAGCCTGCACTAGGGAGCTCCAGCTATTTCCAACCTTGCTGAGTAGGAAGGGTTCAGGGGAGAGATAAAGAGGTCACACCTCTCGCTCCTTGTCTCCTGACCTCTCATGGGGATCACAGCTGGTTGACTCTAATTAGGAGCCAGAGAGCAAAGGAGCGTGGTGATGCTGTCTGTCTCCAGAGACCAACATCTGGGCACACAGCAGGATCTCTTCTTCTGAGGGAGATTGGCAGAGCTGGATAACAGGGGCCGATCTATGCAAGAAAGAGATTCTTTAACCTCTTAGCCTTAGGACCTAGGAAACCAAGTTGCAGGTCTCTAGGGAGTAGTCACACAATCTGTGTATATAGTTCCCTCCTTCAAGTAGTGACAGAGAAGGCATGGGCCAAAGGAGCTCTGTATTTGTGTGTTTTTGTGGGGGGAGGGTCAGAGAGGATATCTGAGTTCTTTATCTTGTCCTTCCTCTGAAGACAAGGGGCCAGCCCTTTCCCTAGAGACAAATCTATTCCGTCTATCTGTCCATGGGCAGGGTGGGAGAGACTGGCATTTGCCGAGTGACTATTGCTTGTGGCATGGAGGTAGGCTCTTTGTGTGTGTTGCTTCTTTTAATCCTCAGTGATTGACTCATGGAAATAAACATCCCCAGAGCCAGCTGCATTTGGAGGACATTGGCAGACCTGGCTTTTGGAAACCTGGTGATGCTAATACAGTTTAACCTCAATGCCTTCCTTCCTTTTGGATTCCTGCAAGACTCACTCCAATCCCAAGGGCAAAGCACCCAATTCCTATCAGGAGGAATGAGTGGGTATTCACTTAAGATCTTACTTAGTGTGTTACCCCTCCCAGGTACACTGTGCTTCCAAGAGGGTCAGAGAGTGGGTGTTGCTGAGCCCAGAGGGGTGAATCAGTAATAGTGGAATCCCAGGCAGTCATGTTTCTAGGGTGGGTTCCTTCCCGATGCTGTTCATACTATACAAAGGCGGCAGCTACCTATTGTCCCCTGAAAGGGGGTGTGGTGCTTGTGGCAAAGGAGAGGCACCTGCACACCAAGGCCCAGGCTGTCTGATTTTTTGAGGGACAGATGTGAAGGAGAAGCAGAATAGACATCCACACAGCTTCTTCAGGCATAGGGAACAAATTTCTTCCCTGCTCTCTGAAACCGGGTTCCCTTCACCTGGAACACAGCACTGTCATTATGCAATGTCCCTGCTGGCAGAGGTGCTGGAGCCCCTTGTTTTCACACTGGTGCCATTTCTAAGAAGGCGCCGTGGCTTTTGAGTAGGGACGGGTTATTGAATAGGTGCCTGGTGCCAAAAGAGGGAGCCAAGAGAAGGCAGAGGAGAGGAAAGTCCTGACTCTTTCCGAGGCAGCCAGATGGCAGCCCTGAGATTCTATTGAGTTCTTGGGGTCAGATTGGGGTCAGAGCAGGGCTGAGGGCAGGAAGGGGAACAGGGCAGGCCAAGCAGGTGACTTGGTAGGAGGATACGAGGAAAACTACCATCTTTGTTGGGAGCTGGACGCTTGGCCAAGTCCACAACATACGGACTTATAAAAGCCAGGCTGGGGGGAAGTGCTTTAGCAATTAACTTAATGGCATCATCAACAAGGCTAATCACCACTACCTTTTATTGAACATTGACTCAAAAGCCATGTGCTTTTCCTCAATAATTTAGTTAGATCCTATGAAAGTTTTGTTCATTTGTGCAATCATAACTTACTGAGCTGCTATTGTGAGTCAGGCACTATTATGGGGACAAACAAAATCCTTATTTGATGCTACATGTAATGAACAGATCACAGCTCCAGGGGGGGCTGCATACACAGTCCACTTTGTGAAGGATCTGTCCAGCTTTCGGACAACCTGGCCACTCCTCTCTGTAGAGCTCCCATGCTAATAGAAGTGTTATGCAACCTTTGAGGTGGGTGCTATTATCCCCCTTACTGGGTGGGAAATGGAGACACAGAAGGGTTTAGTCACTTGCTAAGGCTTTCAGCCCCAAGTGACTACAAGAGGGCTTACGTTACAGTCGGCCTGCCTTGTCCTACAATTCACTGTGCTTGCCATTCGCTTCCTGATGGGAATAGGGAGGAAGGAGTATCTTGGCTGCAAGGTAAAAGCTGGATTGGTTGACCTAGTAGAGACGTAGGTCTTGAGTGGGCTAGGGCAGTCCATGGTTACAGGACCCCTCACTCAGGCTACCATAGCTATGGGAAGTTTTGATGAAAGCAGATGCCTACATGGGAATATTGGGAAGATGGGTCATTTTTCTTTACTAACTGAGGGAGTATTCAGAGAGGATCATGTCTGGGTGGGTCTTGAGAGGCTGGAGTGATGGACTGGTCCATCCAGTTATTTATTATTTAATCATCATTTATGAAATGTCTTCATGCATTATGTCTGGAGGCTGAGAGGTAAGTTAGGGGATATAGAAGTTTGCATTCATAGCTTCCAAGCCGCCTGGGTTCCAGACAGTGGAGAGCATCATGAGGCATCTTGGGTCAGCTTCCCGGCTAGAGGGCCTGATCGTGTGTAACAAGAACAGAGAGTGCACTCTCCTGTAGGTCTCACCTTGCTCAAGATCAACCTATGTTTCACAGCTATGAACCTGGGTTTTATGGTTGGGTCTGGTGTGGTGCTACCCTAGATATGAAAGGAGAAGAGAGAGCCGTGTCTCCACTTTTCTGCCTTTGTTCAAGCTTCTACCTTGAGGAGGCAAGACAGCCTCTGGTTTACTGCCCACTTCTCTTCTGCTGTGCCTCCCTTCTTCTGTTCCAGATGTTCCTGCATGTACACCAGTGGCTTCCGGGACCTGGATAGGACCACCGAGATTGAATGTCAGCCTCTTAGGATGTAAAACATTTCCTAAGGAGTATCTCTGTGCAGGCAGAGCCAAATGGAACACACAGTCTCTGGGAAAGCTGATGTCCAATCATTGCCCCCATGATGCCCATCATATTTTCACTGTTTGTCTTACTGTGCTTATTGTCATTTGCAGCCCAGGTCTCAGGTAGGGAAAAGGATTGCTGTGGTGAACTGGTAAGTGAGGCTTGGAAAAAGGTAGTAAATTCAGAAAAAAAATCATGTGACTTCTTCCTTAGGCCCCATATGATTTATGGGGACTATGGGACTCTACCTCCCATTTCTCCAGATTTTATCAGTCTTTGTCCCTGCACTTATAAAACCAGAGAAGGAAGTCAGGACAAGGGTTGAGAGAAGGAGAGCTAGGAGACTAGTGACAGCGCAGATCCTGGGTATTGAATATGGTGGGGCGGGGGATGGAGGACGTCTAAGAGCTGAGTTTGCTCAGAGCAATGTCCATCCTCCTCTCCATTTTGCCTAAGACCAAGGTGGCCCAGAAAGCTTATTTTGGACAAAGACATTTTCATGACACTATAGGCCAGGGGTGGCAAATAAATGCCTACCACTGACACTGCCATCTCTGTCCCTACTCCTCAGCTCACTGAGCTATCTCCCCATCTCTGACCGTACTCCTAAGCAAAGGCAGACACACCTTTCCTTCTTACTGTGGTTGCAGACCCTCCTTCAACATAGGCTCCTGAACAGCTCTATCATCCAGAGGTGGTATTTTACAGGGGAGCCCATTTGCTAAGCCCACTCAAGCCCCTTTGCTATGACTTCTCTGCAGTTGTGTTTTCCAAGGGGTCCCACCTTATCGCTGTGACTTCTGCAGGACTTGGAACCCCAAGACAGTTGTGTGTTGACTCATTGAAAGCCCTGTGGATTTGATGGCTTGTAGTGTATGCTAGACTTGACTGACTCATGGTATCTATCTGTCTCCTCCACTGACCGAGCTGGTTCTCTGGGCTTGGCAGGAGTTCTGGCTGAGCCCTCTCATTGCTCCACATTCCCTCTATTACTAAGGAGGCGTTGTTTCTTAATTATGAGGTGCAAGATACCAGAAGTGCTTTCTTTTGTTTCAGTGGGTTTAGCAAAGAGCTTATGAATATTTCTTGACTTTGACATTCACTGTCTGGTTCTTTCAGGACTGCAAAGATCACTGAGCTGACAATAGGGGCAAATTAAAGTCAGATGGGAATCAGGGTGGAGAGAGACTAGGCAGAGCGCTGCTGACAACACCTACACACTTGGTATTCCACCTCAGCATCATACCATTGGGATCCTGTGACCCAGGTCCTCTGGGTGGTCTGCTTGTTTATTGAAAGCCATAAGCAACCAGGACATGGGAGAAATACAGTAGATAGCTTAGGCAATTTAACATAGTAATTGATGAAAATGAATGAGATTATAACATTCACTGGCTAATAGGCCTTGTTTTATTTTTCAATTGCAAAATAGATGAGTTTAGAGCTGGAGAGATATTTCAACAGTTAAAGTGCCTGCCTGGCAAGTGCAAGGACCTGAATTTGACCCCAGATACTGCATGCCATGCCAATCCTGAAACTGGGTGTGGTAGCACATGCCTGTAATCCCAATGCAGGGGAAGCTGATACAGGAGGATCACCATGAATCTGAGCTGCACAGCGACCCCATACCAATAAATAATTTTTTAAAAATAAATGAGTCTCAATTTCCTCCTTTCAGGTCTCTGATCAGAGGTTAAGTGAGCCCTTAATGTTTCAGAATGTCCTGAGGTCCCAATTCTGAGAAGCAGAAAATTTGTTTACTGGTTATGGATTCATTGAGAAATTATGTTCTTTTGGATTAAATCCAAGATAGCACTGAAAAATTAATCCATATTTTCTCATATAAGCTACAAAAATTAATGGAAAGTAGAGACTTGTTGGAAATCTAGTTAGTGGGCAGGCAGTTTCTGTGAATGTGGGAGAAACTTGTGCCTGAGGGCAAAGTGAATGTCCATTCCTGGTGGTCTATGCCCGCTGCATTCATAGAGAACAGCCTGCGGTCTTGGTGGCCCGTCCCATCAACACTGTGATGCCGGAGCTCAGCTGACCTCTCTGAGCTCACCTCAGGTGCCTCCTCTCTAAAATGACTCTGGTAATTCAGGCCATCTAAATATTTAAGTGAGGAAAATTGATGTTGAGAGCCTTGACAAAAACAGAAGGACACCAAACACTTTTTTATTCAGCATCATGTTGAAATCTGTTCAATGTATTTTTGTGAGCGCATTATCAATTTTACAAAATATTGTGTTTCACTGTGATATTTTCATACATGCAAATACTATGTTTTGATTGTATCTTTTCTCTGATCAGCTGCCTTTCCACCCTACCCCTTCTTCCTTTCTTCCCTTCTGTTGTCTAACACAGTCTCTTTCCTGCTTTGATTTTAGATTTCTCTTGTGAGGGAAAACCTGTGGCATTTGTCTTTCTGAGACTGGCTTATCTCCTTTACCACAGTGATTTCCAGTTCTATCAATTTTCCTGCAATAATTGCTTTCTCCTTTGTGACTGGTCGCTGCTCCTTTGCATGTATGTGCCATATTGCAATTCATCTTGAAAAATAATGCTTATTGGATTTTCCATGATCAGTTAGATATATGTTTATATTTTTAAAGACTAGAGAAAATTAGGGGAAAAAAATCACAAAGTCCTCCTGAATACAAGTACCCTTCACTTTTGGTTTATTTCCTTCTTGACATTTTCATGGGTGCATTTTTTTATTGTGGTAAGTTATACATAATAAAATTTGCAACTTTAACCATTTTTAAGTGGACAGTTCAGTGACATTACATCTGCATTGTTGTGCAACCATTATACCATCCGACTTCAGATTTTTCACCAACCAAACTAAAATTCTGGGCCTATTAAACAATAGCTCCCCATTCCACACTCTATCTGCATCGCCTGTTCCTGGTGACCACTATTTTCCTTTTTGGGTGGGGGGATTTGACTTTCTAGGTCCATAATATAAGTGGGACCACATGTAGGCATTTTTTTTTTTTTCTCTTTTGAGACAGGGTCTCACTATGCAGTTCAGGCTGGCCTTAAGCTCACTTTGTAGCTCAGGCTGGTCTCGAATTCACAACAATCCTCCTGCCTCAGCCTCCCGAGTGCTGGGATTACAGGCCTGCGCCACCACGCCTGGCTCTACATGTAGGCATTTTTATGAATAGATTTTCTTATAAAATATGAACTGAGCCTAATGACTATTACATTTATTTGTTTTCTAATTATTTATTTATTTGGTACAGGGTATCGCTACACAGCTTGGACTAGTAGTGATCCTCCTGGCTCAGCCTCTCCAGTGCTGGGATTACAGGAATGCACCACCATGCCTCACTTTGGGCCTGCACAGCATGTTTGGGGCTCTGGGGTCAGTAATGCATACAGTGCTGGGAATTGAACCTGGGTCCTTGTGCTTGCCAGGCAGGCACTTAGACTACTGTGCTATCTCCCCAGCCCAACTATTAAATTTAGTGTCTCCATTCTTCAAAGGCACACCCTTCCCTGAAAGACCAGCACCCCTACCTCTCTACTACACAGTTATTTTGGAAACATCACCTGCCATTTCCATGTCTCAGTCATCCAAAGCTTTATCAATCCTCTGAGTGCTCAACATTCCTAGAGATTAGGGCCTTGTCACCCTACCCCATCTGCACATGGATCCATCTGAATTTTTTTTTTTTCTTAGCATTTTGTCATCATGATCATCTTTTGGTGTTGCTGTATTCTTTATAAGACTGTTGTTTTCAATGACCGAGAATTATCTTGTTAAGCTGCATCATTTATATTATTATTCTTTCATTTTTCCAAGCTTTTATGTCATGAAAGCTCTTTCTGTCCGGAACTTTTATCACCTAAGTAGGGGCCCTGGACCAGCCAAATAGCTCAGTGGATTAAAGTCCCTGTAAGCAGGTGCAGGGGCTGGAGGTTCGATCCCCAGGCCTGCCATTTTGGCTCATCCCCATGGCGCACTGAGACAGCAATTGAGACTAGACATGATGGCACACGCCTGTAATCTCAGCTCTTGAGAGGATTTTTTTTTTTTTTTTTTTTTTTTTTTTTTTTGTCTTTTTGAGACAGGGTCTCGCTATGCAGTTCAGGCTGGCTTTAAGCTCACTTTGTAGCTCAGGCTGGTCTCGAACTCACAACAATCCTCCTGCCTCAGCCTCCCGAGTGCTGGGATTATAGGCATGTGCCACCACGCCCGGTTAGAGACTGTAAATAGGCGGATCACTATGAGTCCAACCTAGTAATGAGACCCTGAACACGCTATAGACCCTTCCCTAAAATAGAAAAAAAAAAAGTAGCCCTTTTCTTTGTACAGAATCATGAAATTAATTACTAGTTCAAAAGGAATGTGAACTTTTTAGTTTCACAACTCCCACAACAGAGCAGTTCAGAAAGAAAAATTCAGATGGATCTATCTGCAGATGGGGTAGGGCGACAAGGCCCTAATCTCTAGGGATGCTGACTACTTGGAGGGTTGATAAAGCTTTGGATGACTGAGACGTGGAAATGACAGGTGATGTTTCCAAAATAACTGTGTAGGAGAGAGGTAGGGGTGCTGGTCTTTCAGGGAGGGGTGCAGTGTTTTTGAAGAGAACCACATGCAAGCCAAGCACTACTTTCTACTTAGATTGTGTTCACTGGGGGCAACTTGGAAGGAATAATGCAAACCTAAGACCTTCCCTCAAACCACCCACTGGGTGCTCCGCCTAGGGAGGAATCGGTGCCACTTGTCCACCTGTCCCATCTCTGAGGCTTTGTGATTCGAGGACTGTGGTGCAGGGACCCCAGTGCTGCCGCGTCAGCATGGCCCATCCACCCCTTCCTTCTGCTTCATTCTCCTCAATGTCATGGAGGGGTGGCCTCATCCTCTCCCTTCCAAGGAATCTCCATGTCACCACGTGCAGTCTGAGCTTCTCCCACTGCATTCTCTGTAGCACTGTCTGGCGAGCGGCACTCCCAGTTGCCCTCAGTCGCTCTCTAAGAAGACGTCAGAGCCGTGAGTGTTCCAAGTCAGCCCATTTTGGCCCCTGTGGCGCTGTGTGCTTTGGCTGCCTGGGCAGAGAGCTGGGTCTATATTTACCTATCATTTTGATCCTATCTTGGGGTGTAACTGGAATTGAGTTCTTGGTGTGGAAATTCTTACTCAGAATACAAAGGATTGAAGAGAACTGGAGCCTGGACTACGGAAGGACTCTTCCCCGAGGCCTCTTGGCAGGGGTGGCTCTTGTTTCTTCGAGAGATGATACGCCAACATGTGGGTGTTTCCTCTGGGAGAGAGTTCCTGCTTTTTTCAGTAGCTATGGGCCATGGTAACTCCATAGTTCCTGCCTTCTCTGTGTGGTCTGAGGACTCCATGAGTGAATTACTCCCTGGTTTAATCCTGAAAGCAGAAAGGGCAAATTTGGTGGCTCTCCTTGTCTCTGTGGGGAGCTCTGGCCTGCACCACAGTGAGTGGTCCTTCTCATGGCTGCCAACCTTCCTGAGTTATGTAGACTCAATCTCAGCTGTAGCTGGCCAAATAGCTCAGCGGATTAAAGCGCATGCAAGCAGGTGCAGGGGTCAGGGGGTTTGATCCCCAGGCCTGCCATGCAGGGCACGCTGCCAGCAGGGCACACTGAGACAACTGAGACTGGGCATAGTGGCACGTGCCTGTATTCTCAGCTCTTGGGAGGCTGTAAACTAGCCAATTACTATGAGTCCGATCTAGTAGTGAGGCCCTGAGCACCCTGTCGACCCTTCCCTCCCCCCAAAAAATCTCAACTGTAGAATGCACAGTGGAGGGAGGGAGAAATCCATGTGTATGAGGTCTATTCATTTGTACCCTGCCAACATTGTCAGCTGAAAAATGTTTGCAAAGGTCTACTCATTTCAATGATACAGGAGATTTATTTCTTTCCTGAATTTTTCTCCCCAAATAGCTAATTAGATCTTTTTGTTTTCTTTATTGTGTCTATAGGTTGAGGATCAGTCTATTATTCTTTTTTTTTTGGTGCAGGGTCTCACTATGCATGCAACCCACATTCATAGTGATCTTCCTGCTTTTTGCCTCCCATGGGCTGGGATTACAGGCGCGCGCCACCGCGCCCGGATTGCATCGCCGGCTCAGCGCACCCGAAGGCGGGGCCGGCGCGGCTAGGGGAACCAAGGATCGAACACTGGTTCCTACACTTACCTAAGCAAGCGCTTAGTCCGCTGAGCTATACCGCCGGCCCTGAGGATCAGTCTATTATGATAGCAAACAACATGTGTGTGTATTTACCACAGGAGCTCCCTTAGAAGGGCACACAATAATTTCTAAGAAACCCACATTAGATTATTCTCCTTTCTCAGCTGAGATATGACTTCTGACAGTACTCAAAGGGAAAAAAAAATTCAGCCCTATTTTTAGCTCTTAACTGTTTTAAAATAGTAAAACGTGTGGAGTGGATAGAATTTCACAGAATAACAACACTTTTTATGTTGAAAACAATAATGTTTTATTGATATGAAGATGCTTTTTGTTAAACATACAAGAAAAGATTGCACCTGTTGATTTACAAGGTTGTAATCAGAACTTAATTAAGCAAAGAATATAAAAGTGTTTTGTAAGTAATTTACCCTTAATGTAGCTTTGTTCATATTCTGGAAGGAGCAGAAGAATGGAAACAGCCTATGAAAGAAGCAAAGTAGAAGAAAATATGAGAACTGAGAAGACATCTTGGCTACACTTGCTAGATGCTAAATATTTGCCCTCATTATCTCCTCATCCAGAAGTGAAGAGATTTCTAGTTCAGGGGCTTGGAGACACCGAACCACTTGAATTTGGAGAAATCCCGGGAAAGGCACAGAAGCAGCATTTAAAGGGACAGTGAACAGGAACTAAATTAAGGAACTAAATATCCATCAACTAGCTCAGGAAGGTTCTGCCTCTTCTAATCCCAGTCTCTCCTTGACCACATTATTTTGAAACATATTTCAGACCATAGCGTTTTTCTTTTTTTCTGTTTGTACAATGTATCTCCAAAAGATAAGCATTCAGTAAAAGGTAATCTACTTTTCAACCAAATAAAAAATAGAGGTATTTTCAGAGGGGTGATAGAGAAAGAAGTTTTACTCATTAATTTAAAAAGTCAGGCAACTAGCTGATGTTTGTGGTTTCTCCGATGGACCCTCCCGTTCTAGGCCACGAAGGAACCATCCTGTTGGACACAGGCTGATGAGCCCATTTTATTAGATGACCTTAAAGTGGGGCCTATAGAAAGACAGGGCATAATGTTTAACTACTTGCCAAAGTCAAGACTTTAATTCTTCAGGGCACAAAATCATGACTCAGATCCACACACATACAATGTGTTTTCCAAGAGTATGCTTGGGCCCAGGTTATAAGATTTTTCACTTGCCTAACTGTGGGATCAGTCAAATAAGGTCCGTTGAAACAAGTGATCTACCATTTTTGATTACACACTTCTTTTGGTGGATAACAAAGCATGTATCTGTGACTTATTAACTTAAATTATATAAGTTCTATATTATATGAATAGCACAAAATATGTGAAAAATAGACAGTGAAGAGGATGAAATGAAAAGCCATAATATTAACAGTTCGAATATCTTTGTGTTGTGCTCACTGAGTCCTTCAGTACCTGCCCTAAGCTGAAGACCCTTGGGGAAGGTTGTGGAAACAAGGCCTGTGGGTCATCAATCCAGACAGCTGAGGTTTAAATCACAGCCCTACAATTCCCTAGCTACGTGACCCTGGGTGCATCACTCAAATTCTTAAAATCTGTCTTCTCTTTTGTAGTATGAATGCATTGCTGTCTTAAAGAGTATTGTTAAATTCAACCTTTATGCAGTGCTTGGATCATGACAAGCATTTAATACATCTGAATGCATGATAATGATGAAGATTATAATGAAACTTCTGAGGGGCTGAGGGCAACATAGGTTTTTTATCTCCCTTTTTATAGCACATGGGTGCTTATTCAAGTGTTGCTTTTGCTCACTGTGGTTCTGATAGTGAGGCTGTGACAGTAGTTACAGGAATGGTCCTGTTGGGTGTGATGAATAGCGTGATGTGTGTATTATTGCTCACTCAGTTTATTTGAATTGATGATGATGGTCATAGTACAGTGACTATTATAGGGATGGACACACTGGGGGTGGTGACTGTAAGTTGATACCTTTTATGGTCCCTAGCTGAAAGGTGTCAGCCATACTCAACGTCTGTCTTTCTTAAGAACTCTTCCTGAGCCACCTGACAAATATGCCAGAGAACTTGTTGCATCCCGTCTCTCTTCCTGGCCTCTCTGTCTTATTGATCTGCTCTGTCACTGGACTCTTCTTTGAGGTCCTGGGTTTCTGACTCTCTGTAAATCTGGGTATTGTGCCTGTCTGCACCTTAGATCAGTAGACAGACTGAAAAGCTCTATTAACTTCAGGAGCATTTGTCCAGCAGTAGCATTTGATAGTCACATGAAAGAACTTGCCTCTAAAGACCATGAACAGGGACTATGTGGCCCTTTGTGGCTTTATTCATCATTTTGTCCATGTCTTTGTCATGAGAAAGGGAAAATGTTGCAAAGAGCAAACCAAATGCTTGGGCAGCCCTGGGGCTAATGTACAAACTGGGTCAGCAGGGGCATCTGGAATGAGCACATCTAGGAATTTTGCCGCAAAGGATGCTGGGAAGGGCTGCCTCCCAACTGCCCTGGGCATCCCATGAAAGTTGCTGAGAAAAGACTTTCTCTTTTCCAAGATCAACACAAAAGAAGGTTAGTTTGTGCCCATTGGAAATGAAATCATGCTACACTTTTCTTTGCCTGAGTTTGTGTGTGTGTGTGTGTGTGTGTGTGTGTGTGTGTGTGTGTTTCCATTAATCTTGTTGGCTGGACTTTTGGGAAATATTCACACTCTTCAGATTTTATACTTTTTAATAAACTCAGAGTTGGAGATAGTTCTGCAAACTCTTCTAAGCACTGCCTTAAGAATTAATCTTTTGAGTGATTCTGACATGGTAGCAAACCACGGGCTTTTGAAACTTTTTTCTAGATATCATTTTGTCTATCTGAGACAATCTGAAAATGAATACACCTCAGAATTTATACTTACCTCTTGATGACTTTTTTTTTTTTTTACAATTGGGGTGTCATTCATTTCTCAAGTTATTTGGGTCTAGTTCTAGGCTATGAAGTACAAAAATTTGTAGAGAGATTAAATGCTCTTAAAGTACTATCTATCTGTGAATTATTCAATACACAACTATTATTCCATGAGTTTGAAATACTTTATAAGATCTCTATACTTCATTATAAATATTACAGTATTGATGTTACAATACACTTACCTTATGGAGGACCACATGAGCAGCTCTCCTTGAAAGAAGAGTGACTGTCTCCATTTTGACTAAGCTTGATCCTATTTCCTTGTATTGCTATGTAGAGAGCTGGCTAGGACTTCCATTTATCCTTCAATTGGCCTTAAGCAATGTGTCTTGGTCTAGCTGAGGTGCAGGTGATAGTCTTTGAAGGTGGTGTGCATGTTTCCCTGGTAAGCCTGCTGCTCCTTAATGTGAGCTGGGTGGAGACAGGACGGTAGAGCTAATGCTCCACACCGCCAGCTGGGATTGAGCCTCGAGATAGAGGCTATGACTTCCTGTGGCTTGAAAGACTACATCAAAGCTGAGGCACCAGACTTCCCAAAACATTAAATACTATATAATTCAGATTACTCTTTCTGCATATCCTTTCTGCATATGGCAGAGGTAAATGCAGGCCACCCACCTAGCTCAGTCACAGTAGTCACCTGCTTTCACAATTATCAGTCAATCTTCCCCAAGCCACTTCCCCGCTGAATAAAAACTGGGTGAGGCCCTGGGTCGCTCTCTTGGTTCTGGAAAGTCATCTTTGTGGCTGGGTCTAGAGCTCCTTGATTCCCCGATGATTAAAAATATGATTTAATGTCTTCATTTTCACCGTGGGTTGCATGGAAAGTGGTAGATTAGAATCAACTTGATGAGATTCCAATAACATAACTTTGCGATTACAAATATTGGTCTCTTGGACTGAGACGAGGACCTGAAAGTGTCTCCTACATTATCTAATAGGCAAAGAGTCATTTTATTCCAAACTACTGTAGCACCTTGGTTCACAAATGCTTCTGTTCATGAACAAATCAGTGATCAGCAATATTTTGCTTTCATTTACACACGCTGCACTGGGTGCCTAACAAGACCATAGATGTTTCCTCACTCTTGACAGTTAGCTGTGGCTTCCTGTAACCAAGATCACGGTAACAGCCAGCCCTGTGCACATGTGTGGTGAAGCTTTCATGTGCTGGTAGCACATATAGTACTGTACAGCAGTATTCCATCCAGCATGGATCGAAAGAGAGTGCTGAGCCAATATAGAAAGATGAAAGTTTTGAAGAAAAGAGCCACTGAATCAAAGGAGGAAGTTGTAGAAAAGCATGACATGGATTTATTTGATTGATCTGACCTCAGAGTACAAGATGGCGAAGTCATGAATTGAAAGCCAGTAGAAGGTAGTTTGATTACTTCTGCAAGATAAGTGGCATCTGCAGTGTGAGAAGACATGGTGAGGCTTCTAGTTCTGACAAGGCTGCTGTAGACGCTAGAAGAAAAGAATTCATGAAGGCAGAAGGCCCCGACATCACTCAGCAAGTGTTCAGTTGTGATGGAATGGGGCTGTTCTGGAAGAAGACATTAAACAGACCTGTATCATGCAAGGAGGAGAAGAAACAGCTGGAGCACAAGCTCTTGAAGGACAGACTGGCCTTTTTTCTGTGTGTAAATGCAAGCACTGGTCTGAAGATGGAGCCATTATAGGTGCTCCATTCCGAGACTCCTGGTGCATTCAAGGAATAGAATGTATATGAGGCCAGCCTGTGTGTCATGTGGAGGGCCAGTGTGAAAGCCTGGGTCACAAGATAATCAATCATAAGCCGGGTGTGGTGGCACAGGCCTGTAATCCCAGCACTCAGGAGGCTGAGGCAGGAGGATTGTTGTGAGTTCGAGACCAGCCTGAGCTACAAAGTGAG
>PVKA01013483.1:0-54887 GCA_004027165.1 Ctenomys sociabilis | reverse complement strand
TCTTTGAATAACTCACTATTGTTGTAGAATGCTGGACTGTGTTGGATTGTGGTGTCGAGTTCAAGCACCTAAGTTAGTTGAATGACAATGGAGTGCCCACCTTTGACAGGTGTAGCCAATGGAAGGGATGTAGAAAGAAAAAATCATGATGTGTGTGTATAGACAGTTGGGATAGATAATGCTGTGCTTCTACATAATTCTATGAGAGGCAAGATCTGCAATAATGGTGGTTGGACAGGATATTATGTCGGCTTCTAGTACTATGGTCATCCACTAGGAAAATAATTATTGAATTTTTGATATAATTCAGGTATAAAAAATAAGATAAGTAAGCAGCTACACTCTTAATTCACTGATAAGAGATATCTGCTAAAATAATATCTGTAAATATAATATCGTGTATGTACCTTGTACAATATCAAAACATTATGAAAACAGTTTGCAATGTATTAATTTATTGAATCTGTATTGTTAAGGTGTCTTGAGACTGTCTGATTGACATTTGTAGTTCAATAAAATAAAAAAAATAAAATAAAAAAATTTGAAATAACTTCTATGCAATCTAAAAAAATGCTATTATTTCAGAGATTTCAGGTGTGTGATTTCCAATTTCTTCTATGCTAGTGTCTACATTTGCTCTGGGTGGGCTTGGGGCCTGAGACTGCATTTTGCTCTTCCTCTTTGTAATTTTCTGCAGCACTGTCTTCTGACCCTTGGTGTAGAGCTTAGATAGAGTTATTACTTTAGTACCAGATAAGGATCTACCAAGTTCAAACCCATCCAAGTAAGTGTGGCTTGGATTTGGTTGCTGTGTTCCACTTCTTTCTGTTGCAGCCCTTGGAGCTGAACCCTCTGTGCTATTCTGGCAAGATGTTCTGCTCCTAAATCAGCTGGGTGGGTCTTGCCTCTAGCCTCTTTGCAGGGAGTTCTGCTGCAGGTTCCATGATAGGTCGGCCTGGGCTCTGGGTTGAATGAGGATCCAGTGGGTCATCTCACTCACATGCCGGACCTGGGCACAGGGTCAAATCAGGAACTGGTGGGCTCCAGGTCATCTCACTCACATGCCTGGCCTAGGCTCAGGGTCAAATTCTATTGTGGAAACTATTGTGAAAGATGTTGTTTCTCTACTTTCTCTCAGTGAGTTTGTAGTTCATGTACAAGAAGACTATTTATTCTTTAGTGCTTTTTATCTAGCTATGCTACTGAATTTGCTCATTAAATCTAACAGATTGTTAGTGGAGATTTTGGGATCCTCTAGGTAGACTATCACAAATAATGATAATTTAACTTCCTTCTTTTCTATTACTATTCCTTTTATGTCTTTCTTTTGCTAATTGCTTTGGCTAAAGTTTTCAGGAATATATTGAGTAAGAATAGAGACAGTGGACATCCTTGTCTTGTTCCTGATCTTAGAGTGAAAGCTTTCAGTTTTTGTCCATTTAGTATGATGTTGGTTTGTCATGGATATTTTTTATTGAATTGAGATAAAGACCATCTATCCTGACTTTATGTAGGGCTTTGGAATGTTGACAAACTCAACAGTCAAAATCTTTCTCTGCATGTATTGGGATGATCATGTGATTTTTATCTTTGGTCTGTTGATATGAAGTATTACATTTATTGATTTACATATGTTAAGCCATCCTTGCATCTCTGGTATGAATCCCACTTGGTTATGGTGCATAATCTTTTTGATGATTTATTATATTCTGTTTGCCAATATCTTAGGAATTTTTGTATCTGTGTCCATTAGGGAGATTGACCTGTAGTTCTTTTTCTTAGTTGGGTCCTTTGGATTTGATATCAGAATAATGCTTTCTTCTAGGAATGAATTTAGGAGTATTGTTTCCCTTTCAATTTCATTAGGGAGTTTGAGATGTAACAGTGTTATGTCTGTTCTAAATTTTTTGCAGTATTCTGCAGTGAATCTGTCGGAGCCTGGACTTTTCTTTGTTGGTAGGTTTTTCATTACATGTTCAATTCCATTGTTTGATATTGGTTTACTTTGGGTTTTTATATCTTCTTGTTTCAGCTTTGGTAATTCATATATGTCTAGGAATCTGTCTATTTCTTCTGCATTTTCCATTTTATTAGAATCAAAGTTTTCAAAGTAGGTATAGATGATCTTCTGGATTCTTGTGACTTCTGTTTTGATTTCACACTTTTCAATCTTAATTGCATTTACTTGAGTCTTTCCTCTTTTTGTTAAGGCTGGATAAGGGTTTGTCAATTTTATATAATCATTTAAAGAACCAAGTCTTTGTTTCCAATGCATTATATTTTTTCCTCTCAGTTTTATAATTTCCTTCCTTATATGAGCTCTTGGCTTAGCCTGATCTTTTTTTTCTTGGAGTTTGAGTTTTACCAGTAAGTTGTGTATTTTCACTTGCTCTGCCTACCTGATATGGGTATTTATTTCTATAAATTTTCCTCTTATGACTGCTTTTCTTATGTTCTGATATGTAGTATTGTTATTATCATTTAACTATAGAAGCTGTCTGATTTCTTCTTTAATTTCATCTATTACTAATTGGATGTTCAGAAGGGTGCTGTTTAATTTCCATGTGTGTATGAAGTTCTTGGTGGTTTCTTTCATTGATTTTCAATTTAACTACAGTATGGTTTGATAATATACATAGGATAATTTCATTTCCTTTCCATTTAATTAAGCATGTTCTCTCTCTCTCTCTCTCTCTCTCTCTCTCTCTCTCTCTCTCTCTCTCTCTCTCTCTCTCTCTCTCTCTCCCTTTCACTCTTTTAGTACCAGGGATTGAACTCAAGATCTTGTGCTTGCTAGGTAGGTGCTTGTGCTGCTGAGCCATATCCCCAGCCCCTAATTAAGAATGTGCTATGTGCTAGTGTATGCTATATTTTGGAGAACATCCCATGTGCGGCTGAGAGGAATATGTATTCTGATGTTGTGGGGTACAATACTCTGTAGACTTTTTTTTTTTTAATTCCTTTATTTATTACAGTGTCTCGAGTTCATTTGTTCACAAGTTTGGTTCAGTTGTAGTATTTCATTGCTGATTTTTTGTCTAGTTGATTTGTCTTTTTGTGAAAGTAGGTTATTGCGATCCCCAGTACAATTGTATTAATACTTATTTGATTTTTCATGCCTGTTAATGTTTGTTTTGTGTAGTTGGGTGCTCTGGTATTTGTTGCGTATATACTTATGATTGTTATCTCTTCCTCTTGAACTATTCCCTTTACAAGAATGTAGTGACCTTCTTTATCTTTCTTTATCAATCTTGGCTTGAATTCATTTTGTCTGAAAATAGAATAGCTACCCTTGATTTTTGTCACATGGAGTATTTTTTTTCATCCTTTGACTTTCAGTCTATGAGCTTTTTTGAATTAAATGTATTTCTTCTGTGCAGCATATTATCGGATCTTGCTTCTCAATTATTTCTGCCACCCTGTTTCTTTTGATTGGAAAATTGAGACCATTACCATTAATGTGTACTGACTTATCGTTGTTATCTTAATTTCCTGTTATTGCCTCTTCCCTCTTTTCCCCTCCTCTGTTTAATTATTTGCCTTTGCTGGTGATTCCTTCTTTTGACTTTCAGGGAGTTATAGTCCTTGGTGTCACTTTCTAGCATGTCCTTCAAAACATTTTATAATGCTAGTTTAGTGGTCATAAATTTCCTCAGATGTTCTTTGTCATGGAAGTATCTTAATTCTCCGTCAGTTCTGAAAAATAGTTTTGTGGGATACATGTCTTGATTGAAGGTTGTTTTCTTTTAGAACTTGAAATACTTCAACCCAACCTTTCCTTTACTTGAGGGTTTGTGCTGAGAAGTCAGCTGTGATGTTGATGGGCCTTCCTTTATAGGTGATTTGTTTCCTTTCTCTAAGAGCTTTTAAGTTTCTATTCTTATTGAAATCTTGGTCTTTTAACGATGATATTCTCTGGCTGTGTGTTTTTCTTTTTTTGATTGTGACTAATTTGAGTTTTATATGCCTCACTGCCATATGTCATTCTTTTTTCCTACCAGAGAAGTTTTCTGTCATGCCATGTGTGAACGGTTTTGTTGTTGTTTGTTTTTTAATATCATTCATGCTATCATCTGCTTTTCCACTGACTTCAGTCAATACTAAGTTATTCTTCTTTGCCACATCTAGCAGCTGTTGGATTGATTTCTCATGGTCTCCTGCTTTTCTAAAGAAATCTTTTATGTTCACTAACCACAGGCCCATTTTTAATATCCAAGATCCTGTCCTCCCAACTGTTTAATCTGCTGTGGATATTTTCAATGAAGTTTTTATTTTTTGGGATATCTTCTTGAATCTCCCTTATAGATTCTATTTCTTTTCTGTGCTGAGAATTCATGGCTTCCATCATTTCCTTAAGCACCTCTGCTTTTTTGTGTGTGTGTGTGTGTGTGTGTATACTCGTTTGTGTAGTAAGAATGGTTTTCATTGGGGATAATTTCTGCAGTTATCTGAGAAATTATTTCTGATTTTTTTCTCTAATGCCTCATTCAATTGCTTTGTTGTTACCACTTCAGGGAGGCCAGGTAGATGGCTATAGGATTGTTTTATCTCATGTCCCCTGGTTTGTCCTCAGTGAACTGGTTGTCTGGGATTACATCTTGTTTAAGTGTCTTCTTTTTTCCTTTTGTTTCTTTCTTTAGTTTAATTCCTGGGGTGATGCTGCAAATTGCTAGTGATGGGTTGCTTTATTGCTAGTATTTAGAACCCTTAGGAAATGGTTGCTTCTCCAAGGTATCTGCCAAGTGTAGCTGGTTTTGAGGACTTGAGTCTGTTATAAAATCCTTCCTCTTCAATTGGTTGGGGATGTGAAGTTGCTGTCTGTTTGGTCCAGCCCTTGGTTCCTTGGCCCTGTTCCATTGTATTGTCTGTGACTCTCAGCAAATCTCAGTTGTGGAATACCAGAAAGAACAATTATTTAGAATAATTATGTCATTTTTGGCTACAGTAGTATCATCAGCAGTAATAATAGCATTAAATGCTATCTAGAAAATGACAAACTCAGCAATCCATTAATTTGCCACCTTTAAGCCTATGAACTAGATTTTTGATTATGTAACAAAATATAAAACAAGCCAGAAAATTGTATGCAGCCTATAAGTCTTTAATATGTGAATTTTGACCTTTGTGCTTAAAATTAAAATGGGTTAAGGAGAAAACAGATAAACGGAAGAAAAGAAAGAGATTGGAAATAAGGCTGGAAGACAAAGACACTAACTTTGGGAAACTGGTGCAGAAGACTGGAGAGAAAGAGAGAAGAAAGAGATAAAAAGATCAGGGGGGCCAGGGAGATAGCTCAGTAGAATAAGACCCTGCCTGGCCAGGAAAAAATCCCCAGTACTGATGGAAAAAGGAGATCAGACTCGAATCACAATGAGAAAGAGGCTAGAAACTGTGTTCGTATAAAGCAACATCAAACAATGAAGGTGAACAAAACCAAGACAAACAAAAAGACCAAAGACAAAACCATAACAACAGAAAAACAAATGAGTGAGAGAAAGAGAGAGAGAAAAAAGAGATTTCTCTTCCTTTGCCACTTTCTTACTGTCTGGTGAGGAGCTGGGAGCGTGACCACCACCACTGCCGCTTCCATTACTGTTTTAGGAAACAGGTCTGAAAGAAAGTCAGCTGCCTCTGAGCATAGTGTTTGACAACTTTAGACATCAAGTTTGGCTTTGTCTGCCATCCTGTTTGACATGTCAGGGGCCTGACAAGCACCACTAACATTTACACGGATGTTAATACTCACAGACCCTGAGAGTACTGGAACTGATTCACATTGTAGTGGAATGGGGGAATCAAGATGACTACCAACAGGTTCAAACACTAGGCAGGGGAAAATATAGTGAAGTATTTGAAGCCATCAACATCACAAATAATGAAAAAGTTGTTGTTAAAATTCTCAAATAAGGACATGGTGTTGTGGAACCACTGAAGATGGCGGCCCAGGCAGTGGAGGAGATGTGGAACTGTATGGTTCTGGGGGAGTTCAGGGTTTGCAGTGTTCATACCATAGACTTTCCCATTAACTATTTGAGTTACTATGATGCTTGGGATGAGGACCGCTTTGAGAAGAACTTCCGTGTGGATGTGTTACACATGGATGAAACATCATTGGAATTTGACATGGTGGGAATTGAAGCAGCAATTGCCAATGCTTTCCGGTGAATTCTTTTAGCAGAGGTGCCAACAATGGCTGTGGAAAAGAGTCCTGGTATACAACACATCTATTGTTTAAAATGAGATCCTTGCTCACTCTCTGGGGCTCATTCTTGCTGATCCTTGACTTTTTGAATTTCAGAATGAAGGAAATGAAGAAGACACAGAGATAAACACTGCAGTTCCAGCTGCAGGCCAGGTGCACTCGGAGCCCCCAGGCTGCTAATGATTCCTCAGACCCTAATGAACTCTATGTGAACCACAAGGTGTACACTAGGCGCATGACGAGGGTCCCCTCTCGGAACCAGGCTGATGCTTTCCCAGAGGGCACCATCCAGCCTCATTGCTCAGCTGTAGCCTGGTCAGGAGATTGACTTGCTTATGCCCTGTGTCAAGGGCATTGGCAAAGATCATGCCCACTTTTCACCAGTGGCAACAGCCAGTTATAGTTTTCTGCCGGACATCACCCTGCTTGAGACTGTGGAAGGCAAGGTCACAGAGGAGCTGAGGTGCTGCTTCTCACCTGGTGTTATTGAAGTGCAGGAAGTCCATGGAAAAAACGTGGCCCGAGTTGCTAATCCCAGGCTGGACACCACCATGAGAAGCTGAAGAAGGCTTGCTTATGTTCTGGATCATTACATCCTCTCTGTGGAGTCAACAGGAGTGCTGCCACCAGATGTGCTCGTGAGTGAAACCATCAAAGTGCTGATGAGGAAGAGCCAGTGCTTCCTGGATGAGCTGGAAGCCATGCAGATGGACTGAGTCACCAGGGGACACTAAGGGGCTGGGAGTGTTGGACTCATGGGACTTACTAGAGGTCCAACTCCAGCTTTTTGATTATACATTTTGTTAAATGAGGCACAGAATGAATCTATGCCTTTGTAAGGCACTTGATGTAAACTTTTTTTAAAAAAGTTTTGTTCAAAACTTTAAAAAATTCTCAAAAAAGTAAAAAAGAAGAAACTTAAGTGTCAAATAAAGTTTGGGGAATTTGAGAGGAGGCTCTAAAATCATCATATGTTGTAAAAGATGTTGTGAAATGAACCCCTACGTTGGTTTTTGAACATGTAAACAACACAGACTTCAGGCAATTATGTTAGATGTTAACAGACTATGATATTTAATTTTACATATATGAAATTCTGAAGGTCCTGGATTATTGTCACAGCGCAAAAATTATGCACAGAGATGTGAAACCTCATCATGTCATGATTGAACATGAGCACAGAAAGCTGTGGGTAATAGACTGGGGTCTAGTTGAATTTTATCATCTTGGTGAAGAATATATTTGAGTTGCTTCTTGATATTTCAAAGGCCCTGAGGTACTTTTGTATGATCAGATATGTAATAATAGTTTGGATACATGCAGTTTGGATTGCATGCTGAAAAGTATGATCTTCTGAAAAAAACTTCCAGAAAAATCTTCCTTTCGATTTTTCCACAGACAGTTATGATCAGCAGGTGAAGATCAACTGGCTAAGGGAACTGAAGATTTGTATGACTAATACAACATTGTTGACAAATACAACATTGAGTTAGATCCCTATTTCAATGATATCTTGGGTAGATACTATTTTTTTTTTTTTTTTTTGTCTTTTTGAGACAGGGTCTCACTATGCAGTTCAGGCTGGCCTTAAGCTCACTTTGTAGCTCAGGCTGGTCTCGAACTCACAACAATTCTCCTGTCTCAGCCTCCTGAGTGCTGGGATTACAGGCATGCGCAACCATGCCCGGCTTGGGCAGACACTTATAAGATGAGAATGCTTGTCCATAGTGAAAATCAATACCTTGTCAGCCTGGAGGCCTTGGATTTCCTGGATAAGCTACTATGACATGATTGTTAGTGATTGTTTACTGCAAGAGAAGCCATGGAAATCCCTATTTTTATACAATTATGAAGGTCTAATTATATGAATATAAAAAAAGAAAGGAGCAGGTAATGCTTACAATTTTTGTTTTTACTCTGAATTTTTTCCTCTCTTGAATTTCTTTTAACTTCTTATTTTTTTAAACAAAGCTTACACGTTTATATCTAGTAATCTGAAAAACTAATGTGCACATAACATCATGTAATACAGCAACCATTGTTGGATTCATATTACTTTGTTTAGTGAAATCTTATATCATGTATAATGCTGTTTTCTTATATCACTATTTTGTATTCTTTAAAAATAGTAATAAAAATTACAAAATTAAAAAATACACACACACAATGCAAAGGAACTGAAATTCTCTCATGCATATTGTCTGAGCATAGTAAAATGAAATTGTAAATTAGTGACAAAAGAAACAAAAAATCCCCACAAATGGAAATTAAATAACACCCCCTAAATAACCAATGGAACATAGAAGAAATTGAAGAAGAAATTAAATGATATCTATAACTGAATAAGAAAGCACATACAACACACTGGAACTTATGGGATTCAATTAAAGTAGATCTAAGAGAGAAACTTACAGTGATAAATTCTCACACCAGAAAAGCAGAATGAGCACCAATAAACAACCTAACATTTCACCTCAGTCTTCTAGAAAAAGAGAAACCAGTCAAACCCAAAGCCCATAAAAGAGGGGAAATTATAAAGATCATTGTATAAATTAATGCAGTGGAGACTAAGAAAATAATAAAGAATTAATGAATCAAAGAGTTGGTTCTTAGAGAGAATAAATACAATTGATAAATCCTTAGCCAGTATTATCAAAAAAGGAAAGAAAAGACTCAAATTAATGAGGGCATCGAGGGCACAAAAGGGTGACATCACTACAGATCTTGTACAAATTCAGAAGATCATTAATATCTATTTTAAAAATCTTTACTCTCATAGGATGGAAAGCACAGAAGAAATTCACAGATTCCTATAAATGTATGAATTACCAATGCTGAATCTGGAAGGTAAAAAATTCTGAAAAAACCATCAGTCAATGAGACTGAAAATGTAATTAAGAATTTGCCAACAAAGAAAAGCTCAGGTCCTGATGGATTCACAGCTGAATTCTATAGGAAATTTAGAGAAGATTTATTTTATTTATTTATAGTTTTTTAGACAGTAGCCACTAAGTAAATTTTATTGATGAATGACAGAATGGTTGAATAAATGAACGGATAATCAATCACATATTTGATGTAATCATTGACTAAGCTTCCACAACTTAGCAGTAAACCTAATGTCAAGCACTGGCTGTTTTCCACACACATTCAGTTGTCTTTCAGTTAACAAATGAAAATAAGCATCAACTATCCCACGTCCCTCCATAAAACAATGTTAGCTACCTCATGGGTACTGAGTATCCCAAGTGAACTGAAATTAGCTTCTGTCAGCTTGGGAAAGAAACAGCATACCTGACTTCTATGTTGAGAGTCTTACAGTGTAAAACTGTCAAAGGAGCTTCCACCATAAACCATCACATATGGGGATGCAGGTCATAGGAGAAAGCCACGAATAAAACTCATTGTTCAGACAATTAGTCAACAAATAATTTCAAGCATTGTACTAAGTGTCCGGGACACAAAGCCAAAAATACAAAGGGTCCATGAGGAATATCACAATCTGAAGAAAAAAGGGACGTGTCAGCCATTACAGGGTGGTGTATTATGACTTCAGTTTGCCCCATGTTAATGTGGCTCTAGAAGATACTTTACCACATTGCAGGAAAGGTTTAATAAGGGCAAGAGCTAACATATTTTAGGTGTATATTTCTGGTAGTAAATATATGTAAGTTTTACCATCTTCACATTCTTGATTTGTACAGTTCAATGGTATTAAGTACATTCACATTATTGTGTAACTTGCACTATCATCTATCTTCTTAACTGTTTTTATATTGAAAACCTGAAACTCTGAACCTATTAAACAGTTATACAACCCCGTTGTACTCCCCTACCCTGACCCATGGTAACCACCACCCTACCCTCTGTCTCCATGAATTTAACTACTTTGAGTACCTTGCAAAAAGGGTGCTGTCATTTAAATGTCCCCACCAAAACTCATGTTAAAATGTAGCCCTCAATGTGTGGTATTGCCGGGTAGGGTCCAGCCTTGGGAAGTTTACTGTTAATGGATCAGTGGGTTCATTAGAGAAGATTTAAAGCCAATACTACCCAAACTTTTTACTGAAATTTAAAGAGAAACAATATTTCCTAGCTCATTCCTTGAGGCAAGGACTACTCTGATACCAAATCCAAAGAAAGATCCAACCAAAAAAAGAGAAGCACATACTAATCTCCCTAATGAATACAGATGCAAAAATCCTCAATATGGTATTATCAAACAGAATTCAGAAAATCATCAAGAAGATACAACACTGTGACCACGCTGGATTCATCCTAGGAATGCAGGGGTGGTTCAATATACATAAATCAATAAATATAATATACTATATCAACAAAGCCAAAGACAAACATCACATAAATATAAGTATAAAAAGATTTTGATGAAATTCAGCACTCATTCATAATAAAAATCTTACAGAAAATGGAATAGATGATCTTTAACTCAACCTGATAAAAGCCATCCATTATAAATCAACAGCCAACATCATACTAAATGGGAAGAAAACCAAAATCTTTTAGTTTAAAATCAGGCATTGTCCACTGTCACCACGCTTATCCAATATAGTTCTGGAAACATTAGACAGAGCAATTAGACAAGTGAGAGAAATAAAATGAATCAGAAGAGGAAAGGAAAAATTGAAATTATCATTATTTGCAGATGATACGATCCCATACATAGAAGGCCCCAAAAACTCCACCAAAGGACTTTTAGATTTAGTAACCAGATTCAATAATGTAGCTTTACGCAAAGTCAACACTCAAAAATCAATAGTGTTCCTGTGCACAAACAACAAACTCACTCAAATTAGGAAAGTTGGATCCTTTACAATAGCATCCAAAAGAACTAAATACTTAGGAATCAATTTAACAAATGAAATAAAAGAGACATACATTAAAAATTATAGTGCTTTGGAAAAGGAGAAAAAAGGATAACAGAAAATGCAGTTATCTTTTGCTCATGGATAGGAAGAATCAACATAGTGAATGATGGCCAAACAAAGTTGTAAGGATTTAATGCAATCCTAATAAAAAATACCATTAGCACACTTCACAAACCTAGATAAAACATTCCTGAAATTTATCTGGAAACAGAAGAGACCTAATACCAGAATACCAAAGGTAATTCTGGGCAGCAAAAGCAAAGCAGGAGACACCATAAACCCTCATTACACAGGCAAAAAATAGACCTGAGGATAAATGGAACAGATTGGAAAATGAAGACACAACTACAAACATACTTACCTACCTTATTTTTGACAAAAGGCCAAACATGTTCATTGGAAGAAAGTCTCTTTAATAAATGATGCTGGAAAAACTGGTTTTCCACATACCAAAGCCTAAAAGTAGACCTATGTCTTTCACTGTGAACTCAACTAAAGTCCAAGTGGATCAGATATCTAAATATTAAAACAGGAACACTAAATCTACTGGAAGAGAAAGTAGGTAGAAATCTTGAAGATATGGGGTTGGCAGAGAATTCATGAACAAAACCCAACCTGCAAGAGAAATACTCCAAACAATCAACAACTAGAATCTTATCTTATTAAAGAGCTTTTTCCCATCAAAGAAATATTGAGCAGTGTGAAAAGAAAACCCAGAGTAGGAAGATAGTTTAACCAACCAGTTCATCAGACAAAGAATTTCGATCTAGAACATAAAAAGAACTGAAAAAAAGGCAAATCCTCCATATTTAAAGACCAAATACAAAAGTGGGCATTTGTGATGAATATTCACTTCTCAGATAAATAAATATAGATCTCAAATAAGTATATGAAGAAATGTTTAACATCACTGGATACTCTAGAGATGCAAATTAAAACAACACTGAGATTCCATCTCATTTCAGAAAGAATGGCTGTCATAAAAAAGACAATATGAGTCATAGATATAGCTCAGTTGTACAGCACCTACCTAATAAGCACAAGGTCCTGAGTTTGGACACATGCACATACAAATCAACCAATGACAAATGCTGAAAGGGCTTTGAGGCAAAAGGAACCCTATTCCACTGTTGGTAGCAGTGCACACTGTGGAAATCGGTGTGGAGATTCTTAAAAAAAACTAGGATTAGAGGTCCCTTTCAACTCAACTTTCCTCTTCTGGATATTTTCCCAGAAGAATTAAGAGCACCATACTATCATTGTATGTGCACTTATGTTTATAGTAGCACTGAAATTTGTGATAACTAAATCTTGGAAACAACCCAAATGCCCATCAACCATGGAATGGATAAAAATGATGTAGTATTTTTATACAATGGAGTTCTACTCAGTTATAAACTTGACACTTTCATAGGTAAATGGATGCAACTCCACACTCAAGTAAACTAGTTTAAACATCATATTGTCTCCCTAATGAAAGAAACTAAAAGAGTACATGAGATCCAAAATGTACAGTAATGAGAAATGGAAATAAATTGTTCAAAAGGAATAAAAAACTGGGATAGAGAAAGAAGAAAAGAAGGAAGGGAAAAGGAAAACAATATTATTTAAAATAGCTTTACTACTAATATCAGTTCATTAAAAAGAAAGATTTGTCCTTATAATTGATCAGTTTTCATGCCTATTCCTTATAATCTGAGCAACAACTTTGAAGATAACAATAATCAATGTAATGACCATTGTTATTCTCCTACTACCTTGTTTTGAAATGTTGTTCATTATTTTTATTCTTTCAAATAAAAAATAGAAAAATCATCATACTACTTTCCTTTTCCTAAAGTGTGTATACATTTTACTGGTAGATGCTGTATATATATTATATGGTATAATACACACATATATAATATATTATACCACATCTACTTTATCCATTCATCTATTGATGAACAGTTGACTTCATATCTGAGATCATGGGAATAGTGCTATAATAAATAAGAGTGTGGCAGTACTTCTTTGGCATGGTGCTCTCTTCAAATATATCCACTAGATGACTCGATCATTTAATGCATCTATTTTTAGATTGTAGAGGAAGCACCATAGTGTTTTCCATAATTGATGCACTAATTTATATTCCTACTAACAGTGTGCATACAATAGTTCTTCTTTTTCTCATGTCCTCATCTGCATTTGTTTCTTTTTGTTTTTTCAATAATAGCCATTCTGACTTGAATGATGCCTTTCACAGTGGCTTTGATCTGCATTTCCATGAAGACTGATGTAGAACATTTTAAAACATATCTATTGGGCATTTCCTCTTCTGAAAAGGATATATTTAATTTCCCATTTGTGATTTTTGTTTTTAGTCCCTTATGCATTCTGGTTATATTGCAGATGAATAGCATACAAATATTTTGTCCCATTCTCTGGGTTGTCTTTTCATGATTTCCTTTACAGTCCATGTTATGGTTTGGATCAAGAATGTTCCCAGGGGGAGACTGGGTGTTGTAGTGTGTGCCTGTAATCCCAGCTCTACAGAGGCTGTAAACAGGTGGATCACCAAGAGTCTGATCTAGTCATGAGACCTTGAACACCCTATAGATCTTTTCCTAAAAAATACAGAAAAAAAGAATGTTCCTGGGGGCAGGGAGATAGCTCAGTAGAATAAGTGCCTGCCTGGCAAGTGCAGGGTCCTGAGTTTAATCCCTGTTATAGCAAATAAAAAAGTGAGAATATTCCCATAACTTGCTGATGTGAAGAGGGATCTGGCCAGAAGAAGATAGAAAATAAGAGGATGGGCTGGCAAAACATACCTACTTCCTTGGTTCCTCCATTTTTTTGTGCTTCCTGATCATCATGACATGATCCGCTTTCTTCCTTTGCAGGTTTCCAACTATTCCATTTCTGCTTGTAGCCAGTTGACTACGAACTAAAACATCCAAAAATTGTGAGCTCAAATCCTTCATCCTTTATGTTATAAATGTTGGGTTTTGTTTCAGAGATAAGAAAAGTGCTTAAGACATATTTTGCTACTGCAAATGGGCTCATGATTGTGACTACACCTAACCATGTGGTTAAGAAGATTTTGGAACTAGTTTATCATACAAAAATGTAATTATTCAGAGATGTCAATTGGAAAAGCCCTAAAATTCTTTAAATCAAGATTTATGAGAGATTCTTATCAGAACTCTGAAGAGCAAAATGATAATATTTATTTTATTTTATTTTGTTGAAGAACAAATAGCAATGAGACAGTTTCAAATCAAATTAGCAGGACAGATTCAACAATTAATACATTGCATATGGTTTTTGTAGTGTTTTTTTGTCATACAGGGTACATTTTTGATATTCTACTTACAAACACCATTAGAGAAGATGTCGCTAATCAGTGAATTGAGAGAATGTAGCTGTATGCTTATCTTATTTTTTAAAGCTGAATCATAGTACTGTTTCAATAATTAATACTTTCTGCTTTGTTATCTTCCTAGTGGTTGTCCAGAGTATAAGAAGCTGATAGAATATCCTGTCCAAACACTATTATTGCAAATCTTGCTTCTCATAGAGTTATACAGAAGTACTGACTGAGGTCAGATAATATGCATGGGATAATTTCTTTTTTCTTGCAGACACTTAAGCATGACCTATGGACTAGTATGTGGTTTATTTTAGAAAATGACCTGTGTGCAGCTGAAAAAAATGTATATTCAGCTGTGGTTGGGAAGAACGTTCTGTATATGTCCACCAGGTCCATTTGTTCCAAGCTCTGGTTCCGTTCTACTTCTTTGCTAATTTTAGTCTGGTTGACCTATCTTTTTGAGATAAGGGGGTGTTAAGGTCTCCTGTTAAGATTGTGGTCTTGGATATTTCATGTCCATTTAGATATGTCTTACATAGTTAGGTGCTCTTGTGTTTGGTGCATAGATATTTATGAGTGTTACCTTTTGCTCTTGAATTTTTTCCCTAATCAATATATAGTGGCCTTCTTTGTGTCTTTTTATCCTTCTTGGTTTGAAGTTGAGACTGTTTGACAACAGGATTTCTAACCCTGCTTTTTTCTGAGGTGCTGGGGCATGTAGTATTGTTTTCCGTCTTTTGACTTTAAGCCTATGAATGTCTTTTTGAGTTAAGTGTGTTTCTTGTATACAGCATATTGTTGAATTTTGGTTCCTAATTCACTGTGCCAGTCTGTTTCTCTTAATTGGTGAATTGAGTCCATTTACATTGATGGTTATAATTGAAATGTGTCAATTTATGATTGCTATGATATTTACCTGCTGTTGTTTACTCCTTTTTATCCTGTGTTTAATTGTTTGTGCTGTTTAGTGGGTTCCTTCTGTTCTCATTTGTGGAGTTCTGATCATTGTGGTCTTTCTCTAGAATGTTTTTCAGTAGCCTGTGTAGGCTTTGTCATCATGAAATTCTTTAGTTGTTCTTTGTCAAGGAAATATTTCACTTCTCCATCAAACTTGAAAGAGAGTTTTTCAGGGTATAGTAGTCTGGGCTGGAATTTTTTTTCATAGAGGACGTAAAGAACTCTGCTCCATGCTCTCCTTGCCTTCATGGTTTGTGTAGAGAATTTAGCTGTAATACTGATGGGTTTTCTTTTGAATGTGATCTGCTTCTTTTCTCTAGCAGCTTTCTGTATATTATTCTTGTGTTATATTTCTGGGATCTTGACTATTATATGTCTCAGTGTGTTCTTAGTTGGATTGAAGTTATTTGGAGTTCTTTATGCTTTGGTTACCTGAATATTGGATTGTTTCCTCATATTTGGGAAGTTTTCTGTGATTACTTCTGCCCATATTCTTTTTATATCATTTGTATTAACTCCTTCATCCTCATTGATGCCAATTAACCTCACATTGTTGATCTTGGCATCATCTTGCAGGTGATGGATTATTTTTTCCTGCATCCTCATTGTTTTTAAGAGATCCTTTCTCACCTTTTCACTAGCTGTGCCAGCATCTTCAAGATGTGAAACTCTGTCTTCACTTACACTCAGTTTTGTAGACTTGTGATTGAGATTTTAAGTTCTTCTATATCTCTTTAACTCTGTGTCATGTGATCTGTTTCTTTTCTGTATTGCTCATTCCAGGAATCCATCGTATTTCTGATCTCCTCTATTTTTTTTTAATCAATGTCTTCTTTAAAGGTAGCTATTAATTCTTTTACTGCAGAGTTTTTTCCAAATTGGACTTCCTCTATATATTTCCGGAATTGATTCTCTACTTCAGATGCTATGTTTTCAAGGAATTCTTTTTTTATTTCAGAAATTATTTCTGCTCTGAGTTCCTCTTTACCTTTCTGCTGTTGTTTCTTTGCTTGCAATGCTGTTAATTCACATGTTTCAGCTGGAATAGTGTTCTCTGCACTTATTCTGGGTGGCCATTGGGTTTCTGGATTTGATTCATTACTTCAGATGCTATGTATTCAAAAATTTCTTTTTTTTATTTCTGGCATTAATTCTGGTCTGTTTCCTCTATATCTTTCTGGTGTTGTTTCTTTGCTTCTGCTAATTCATTCGTTCCAGCTGAGCTAGTGTCCTCCACACTTATTGGTGAACTCAAGGCCTGAGATTGCCTTTTTCTCCTTGTCTTTGTCATTTTGTATAGCACTGACCTCTGACCTTTTGTGTAGAGCTTTGGTGCAGCTATAATCTTAGCGTGTAATGAGATTCAGGTGCCAGTCTATTAAGTTTGAGATTATCCAGTTATGCCTGGCCTGGATCTAGCTGTTGTGTTCAGTCCCTTTTTGCTGCAGCTCTCTGGTACAACTGTGAGCCCGTGGTTCCCCTCTGTTGTGTCACTGGCCCAGGGAGCACTGGGGAGTGCAGAAGCTCTCCCACAAACTCAGCAGGCTGGGCGAGGGTGGGTCAGGTGGCAGAAGATTTGGAAAAATTCTCACTCACTCGATGGGCTTGGGGGCAGGGGCTCCAGGGAGTTGCTGGGCAAGTCAGTCTGGGTGCAAAATGATAATATAAATCATACAAGACCAGGCTCAGGAGATTTCAGTTGGGAGCAAGAACTTCATAGGCAGTTGGTTAGAGGTCACTCTGGTAAAACATTTGTTAATGTTTGCCCATGTGCTGAGATTTTGAAAGAGACTGAGATTAAATAGGGTATATTAATTAATTTGGCAGCAAAATTTTAAGACACTGCAATCTTCACGCAGTGGCATGGGCTCTGGTGGAAGTTTTTAGCCAGCTCTACACTGAGAGAGAGAGAGAGAGAGAGAGAGAGAGAGAGAGAGAGAGAGAGAGAGAGAAACCCATAGCCAAGAGATGAAAAGTTTGGTCAGAACATAAGAGCCTTTATTATTGGAGTAGAGAAGAACTTGGTTATTAAGATGATCAGCACTAAAAAGAGTTTGATACTGATCGTAAAGACAATAAAAAGATGTCTTCCCAGGAAGAAGGGTATAAACGCTTTTAATTTGAGAAGTTAGCACCAATCGCTCTACCAAAGAAAGGCCACCTAGGAAATCAATTCCCTAGATTCGGTTCACAGTGCTTAGCCATCCAGAGGCTTCTGCAGCCATGGTGCAAGGGAGCCCAGCTATTACTCAAGGTAGTGGCAGATACTGCATCATTCACATGGTTCTGGTTTTATAGACATGCAGAATGGAAGTGTTGAGTTCAGGGAAGTTTCAATCCAGACTTCAAAGAAAGACTTTGGCAGCCAAGCAGTATGCAAATCTGTGAGGGTGATACTGAGGGTGCGGTGGAGACATGAGGAAGTTGGACAAGCCAAGAACATAGACTGTCTGAGGGATGCTGCAAGCAGTGAGCAAAGCCACCCTAAGAGAGATGCAATGGTCATGGCAATTTGCCTTTGGATGTTAGACGCGAAGCTATAGGATGTAATGATTGTCCTGTTGTGTTTAGATCTTGCTTTTATGCTAACAGCTAAGGCTTTGTATTGAGTCTCAAGAAAGACTTTGGCTTTTGACTTTTCAGAATGCTGAGACTATTAAAACTTCAGGCATTAAAAAAATAGACTAGCCAGGTGTGGTGGCACATGCCTGTAATCCCAGCACTCAGGAGGCTGAGGCAGCAGGATTGTTGTGAGTTTGAGACCAGCCTGAACTACAAAGTGAGCTTAAGGCCAGCCTGAACTGCATAGTGAGACCCTGTCTCAAAAAGATAAAAATAAATAAATAAAATAAAAATAAATAAAAAAATAGACTACATGGGTTTTGCATGAAGAGATGTCCATGAGGCTTTTGGGGTGCAGGGGCAGTATGGTGTGGTTTGAAACAAGAATATCCCCTCAGACTCCTCATGTGTTCATAGGTGGGGCTTTTAGAAAGTAATTGGATCATGGGGTATTGTGGCCTTGACATGTGTGCATGTGCACATGCACATGCGCACACATGTGCACGCGTGCACACACACACACAGACACACACACACACCATAAAATACTATTTCATTCCTACTGGAACTATTAAAATCAAAGTCATGAACAATAACTAGTGCTGGTTGATGATGATGTAGAGAAACTAGAACCCTCATACATTAACCCTAGAAATGTAAAATGGCAAAGCTGCTATGGAAGTTTGGTAGCTTTTCAAGGTTAAATGTAGAGCTACCATATTATCCAGCAATTCATGACTAAGCACATCTAAAGAGAAATAAAAATATGCACCCATGAACAAATGTGCACATGAACACATAATGGTAATATTCAAATAGCCAACAATTGTAAACAACCCAAATGTTCATAAATGGTAAATGAATCAACAAAATAGGATATACATGTAATGGAGTATTATTTGGTAACACAAATGAAGTAAATTTTGTACACATTATAATGTAGATGAGCCTTTAAAATGTAATGCAAAAGAAAAGAAATTAATTCTGAAAGGTCACATGTTATGATTCCATTCCTCAAATGTTAGAAGAGGCAAACCTGCACATACAAAAAATAGACTATGGCTTCCAGGGCCTGGCAAGAGGGAGGGAATAAGGAGTGACTATTAATGGTGCAGAATTCAGAAAATGCTAATAAAAAATGTCCTAAGCCAGTATGATCACTCAACTCTGTGAAACCACTTTAAAAATGTGAATTTTATAGTTCTGAATTATATTTTAACAATGTACCTGTTAGAAAAGGTGATGGACATATGCCTACAGCTATGGCATATGCTATGAAGAGAAAAAAAATTTGAAATAGTATGCACAAAAAGAAGGGAAGAACATATATAATGTGATTCCAAATATGGAAAAATATACAATATAAAATTAACCAAATGTAACAGGCAACTCATAGAGAGCAATATAAATGAATGAGAAGAAAAAAATAGTAAATTTCACTGCTGAGAAAATGTAAGTAAAATAACAATGAAATGCTCTGGTCACACCCAAAAAGCTAGTAGAAATTAGGATACGATAATGTTAGGTGAAAACACCTGTGTTGGAAACCCTTCCACAGCAGCGAGCATGAGGAACCTCCTTAAACAACTGTGAGGAAGCTCCTGACCCCAGCTGCCCTGCTGCTGTGGCTCCAGCAGGCGGGCCCTGGGGGTGCTGACAGAGATCCCTGTCAATCTTGGATGGCCATTGCCTGAGCCTGGGCCGGGAGTTGGGCAGGGGAAAATTTGCAGGGGTGAGGAGATGTGTAAAGAAAGATTCTGGAAAAGAATTTGCAGCGAAGTTCATGAGAAAAGAAGAAAAGGCCATGACTGTCGGATGGACACAATTTATAAGATTGCTGTTCTTGAACTGGCATCAGATGGTGCTTGGGTCATTAATTTACATGAAATATATGAAACTCAGCCAGACATGATTTTGGTTCTGGAATAGGCGGCTGGGTCGAAATCTTTGACCAGTAAGTGGAAGGCGGAGAAGACTCCTTTAAAGATGTTCCAAGGCTCATGAGACAGATTTTCGAAGGTGTCCACTTTTTCCACTCTTTTTTTTATATAAAACAAAATTTATTATTTTATTATAGCACAGAACTTTGAAATATATGTATAGTAAAATAATTTAGTTTCATTTCTGACCTTCTAATTAAACAAATGTCTTTCAAGTACAACATTAATCAACACAATAGTTTTATTTCTCCTTATGGTTTATATTGTAAAACCATTATTATTTTTAAAAGTATTGCGCTAGCCAGCCATTGAAGGCTTGCTTCATAATTTTTTAAATTCTAATTTGTACTCTATTTTTTTAGATTAATAATAGATTGTACATTGTAAATACTTTATTGCAAACTTAAATGAATGTAACAATAAAAATTGTCCAAAATAAAAAAGAATTTACAGATCAGTCATATATTCACTCTGTGCCAAAATCAAGAAACTTATATTCATATAATTAGAATTCTCAAAGTAGAAAAAGTTAGGCAATAAATATTTAAAAATTTAAGATTTCTGAATTTATCCACACTCTTGGTGTCGTTCATCTTGACTTGAAGCCTCAGAATATTCTGCTGGTGAGTGAATCTCCATGGGGTGACCCTGAGATAGTTGATTTTGGCCTTTTAGGAATAGTGAAGGACAGTGACAAGCTTCAGGAAATTATGGGTACTCCTGAATATGCGGCTCCTGAAATCCTTAGTTATGATCCTGTCAGCCTGGCCACAGACATGGAGCCCCGGAGGGCTAACGTACGTCATGCTTTACAGCAATAATGCCCTTCTTAGGTGCCAATAAACAAGAGAGGATTTGAACATCTCGCAGACGAATTTAAGCTATTCTGAGAAAGAATTTGATGATGTATCTGAGTCAGCTGTAGATTTCAAGGGCCTTTTACTGAAGAGACCTGAAGTTTGAGCCACTGCTGAGGAATTTCTCAGAACCCGCGGCTGACACAGGGCAGTATTCCTGGTCATTCCTTGTAAGGTGAAGGGAGCAGTAAAAGCAGCAAAAATCCTGCAAGAAGGTGATTTTGGGGCTGAAATTAACAAAGATGCCAAGGAACCAGAATTGGAGGGATCACTTGTGACAGAGGAGTTAACTGTGGTTACTTCATATACTTTAGGACAATGCAGACAGTCTGGAAAAGAGAAAACAGAGCAAAAAGCCATTTCTACACTATTTAAATTTGAGGAACCACTGCTACAAGAAATTCCAGGAGAATTTCAGTACTGAGCTGTACTTCCTTTGGAACTTGAAGACTTCTTCATTGAGAGACTGTGGACAGACCAATAATGCTGCTTCTGCATCAGCTTCCTCCTGAACAGCCTGAGCAGCCGGTTGCATAGGAAGAACCACCCGTTACCTGGATGCCACTCGGCAACACTGGTTGCATTTGAAAAGCAAATTAAAAAGAGGGGGGGATTTCTCCACTGAAATGTTAATATTATCTATGGACCTCTGGCCAAATGTATATATGTGGGTAATAGGTAGCCAGGAAAAACCAATAGAAAAAAAATTTTTGTCAAACTTTTGGAGTTAAATGACTCAAATCAGGTTTATAAAATTGCCAGCCAAGAATTTAATAGGTAAAGCTGTCTGTTTCAGTGTTCTTTTAAAGGAGAAAAATGTTTGTACCTTTTAATAACCTGTGTCTCTAGAATGAGACTTGTGTACAAAGATACTTGTATTTACTTTAAAAAGTGAAGTAAAAGTGCCAAAATTACACTTTTGATAAATCTCCTTTGCATTATTTCTATGTACCTATACCTGCAGGTATGTATTTACTAATACTGATACTCTTTCATTTTGGATTTGTCTAGGAGGACAAGATTTTAATTTAAACAGATACCTTTAAATTTTGGAGATTTATAGTATATTACTACTTTACATTGAGTGGATATTTTTGTACTGGGTCTATTTTTGCCTAATGTTTATACTTTATCAGTTTCTAGTTTTTTTTTTTTTTTTTTCTCTTCAGCATTACTCATAAGAGAAGTGGTGATTTTTTGTCTCTTAAATTGTTTTGGGGCTGGGGAGATAGCTCAGTAGTCTAAGTGCCTGCCTGGCAAGCACAAGGACACAGGTTCAATTCCTGGTACCAGGACTGCTGTGCTGGCCACTGAAGCTGGCAAACCTGTAATCCCAGCACTGGGGAGGCTGAGACAAGAGGATCACTATGAGTATGAGTTGTGTAGTGCGACCTTGTACCAAATAAAAAAATAAATAATAAAATATTATTTAAAAAATTTAAATTGTTTTAGTATTTTCTCTGATAGCAGATGACACTAAAACCTGTATCTTTTCCCTCAAAAACCAAAAGCAAACAAGCACAAAAGCTTACACACCATTCTTGAGCATGGAAAGTGGTACCATCACTTTGGAGAGCAACCCAGCTCCATCCACTGCAGCTGAAGATACATGCACTTCCTGAGCCCACACATCCAGCAACATTCCAACTCAGAGCTGGAGGAGGCATCAGAAGACGTGTACAAGAATTTTAAAGCAGCATGATTGGGAAAGGCCAAAAGTGAAATCCTAAATTGTCCAGTACAAAACAAAATGGAAACAACACAAATGTCCATCAACAGGAAAATGGATACAAATAAATACTCCTAAAATGGATTGTACATTGAAGGAATTGCTTTGTTGTTGACTAAGGTCACAGACCTGTTACCAAACAAGAGACAAGCCACTGAAGAAGCCATATTAATTATAACTACTTATGGAAAAGTGAGGAAGCCTGAGAAACAAAATTGAAAGTTGTTTAGCAATATGTTCATATGTAATAAAAGTTTGTCATGATAATTTTATTAGTGTATGTCTACACTATATAGTGTTACCATCCTTCTAAGAAGGTAGCACATTCCCAGTTGCCCTCCTAATCTCTCTTCATCTCTTGATCTTCTTCTCTTTTGAGAAAGATCCCTCTCCATAATTCCTAATATCTTTTTTCTTGCTCTTTGTTTATACTTTGGGTCTTTCATATAATAGAAACCATGTGATACTTAAGCTTATATGTATGATTGATTTCACTTAAAATTATGACCTCAAGGTCTATCCATTTTCCTAGAAATGACATGTCTCCTTCTCTATGGCAGAGTAGAACTCCACATGTGTGAATACCACATTTTCTTTGGTTGATAGCTGCTTCTAAGATTTAATAACTATGAATTATGGGTATACATGCATCATTATAACATAATGCTGTTCACTATTTCAGAAAGTTCCTAGAAAATGATTAGCTGGATCAAACTGAACATCTAGTTTTGGTTTTTTTGAGAAGTCTCCATACTGATTTCCATAATAGTACCAATTCCCACCAACACTGTAGAAGGGTTCTCTGTCAGCATTGTTTGACTTCTTGATGATGGTATTCTTTCTGGGGTGAAAGGAATCTTAGTGTTGTTTTAATTCACATTTCTCATAGCCTGCAGTGTCAAGCATTTATTTATGTGCTCATCAACCATCTGTACTTCTGTGAAGTGTTTATTTATCACTATATGTTGTGGGGCCCAGTAGTCTTTTCCAGGCTCTTGTCCCACTCAAAGAATTGGAAAGAATGACTGATGAATGCAAAAGTTCAATATTTACTTAAGGTAAAAGAAGTGAAAAGGAGAAAAGAAAGACATGCTTAAGAGGAAGAAATGCTCTGAAGAAAAGGGAAGATATGCTTTCTATGCAGAGTGAGCCACTGCATAAACAAAAATACAGTGGTCACAAAGTCAATAGCCACTGTCTTTTATATGTTCTTTTGATGTCAGATGTCATGCCATGTGGGGTCCAAAGCTGCTCTGCGCATGCATTCCAGCCATGACTTGACAGGTCTCTGTGATTGACAGGTCATGTTTAGCTGTTCTGCTAACTTGCCTTGCCCTTATCTGCCTCAAGTCATAAATTACCATAATAATTTATGGGTTGCTGAAGAGTGGATCTCTCTGTCTTCATATAACTACGTCCTGCTGAAAGAGGTTATAGGTCCTATATACTGGGGACTGTATACTCTAATTACCTGTGGATCACCAGCTGGGTTGAAAAAAGCCTACCAGAAGATAAAGAGGAAAGAGCTAATGTGTATATGTGGAGAATTATTGAGCTGTCATTAAGAGCTTGGTGCATTTGTCAGGAACCTGTGGAGGCGAAGAGGAATGTTAACTACAGACTAATGCCTTGTTTTGGTGATTTCGCTTATCAGCACTTGGATAAGCTTTGCTGGAGAACTGGAGCTTTGCTTTTTTGAAGAGGAGCCTCAGGTCTTTCAGCGGTTCACAGGAATAGTTTTTTTCTTTTTCTTTTTTGGTGTTCTTTTTCCTCAGATATTTAAGATCAAGCTGTATTTATAATGGCCAGTCTCTCCAGAGTATATCTCACGCCTCTCTATGGGTTCTGACAAAGGAGATTTTCTGAGCTTGCCAGGGTTTATCGCAAGCTCAGAGTGGGCAAGATCAAAGATCTGTTGAGTGGTCACTGCTACTCCTAATATTGTAAAAACATGGATGATCATTTCCCATGTAGAATTTTTAAAATAGCTTTTCACTATTCTCTTGAGGAAAGACCAGAATGGTTCCTCAGTAGCAAGGATAAAGGGTAATGTCTTGAGCTGTAAAACTTTGGCATGATGCCTCCATACCAGTCTTTTGATTTCCCAAGGAGACTTGAAACATGTTCCTTTGTGTCCTTTGCAATGAATGACAGTGACCTGCCTGGAAAGACAGATAACCTCTAGTGGTTGTAGCTAGGATCCTCCCTTTTCTCCAGATCGTTGCATGAGCATGTAGCACCAGATATTTGAATTGATTTGACAAGTCAGAGCAGGAGTAAAGAAGGCCAGAGTAATGTTCCCTTGATTCCAATTATGGCTATGGATCTGGAAGAAGGTTTCCTAGAGATGGAAATTAAAGCAGAATAACTGAATTTGCCATTCCATGACAGCCAGATTCACCTGCAGTTTTTGATTTTGTTTTATAGGAGATGGATATGCTCATAGATGAAACATTTCAGCTTGACAGATGATTAGGGTTGTGGCTGCCCTCTCTGGAAGAAGGGTAGTCAGTCGCCCAGGGTTATAAGTCAGGCACGTTGACCACCTGACACATGGAACAAGCACTGCCAAAAGAATGGTCCAGTTGCATGCTCAGTGTCTCATCTTCCTGCATGTAAATTGAGCCTTGATTGGTCCCAAGTTTCCCCTTGGATGATTTGGGTGTGCTTAAAGCATTGCCAATTGAAACAGCCATACTTTTGCCCTGTCTTTTTTTTTTTTTTTTTAAATTACCCCTTGTCTTTTATCTTCCCCTAATTCCTGATTATGTTTTATTTTATTTTGCTTCATACAAGGTCTTGCTGTCTAGCTCACGCTGTCTGTGAACTCACCGTGTAGCCCAGGCTGGCCTTCAACTCATGGCAGGCCTTCTGCCTAGCTTCTCAAGTGCTGGTAATTATAGATGTGCACCACCAATCCCAGCTAGATCCTGATTATTGAACACAGGGTCTAGCAGTAGGGTCAGGAGGAATCTGCAGACCTATCTTCGAACATACCAGGATCTTTTGGAAAATACTAGATGTCTTTGGGGCACTAGAATCTACTGAAAACAGGTGTGAAAGATCTATGCCCCAGTGAAAGACAATGGGCATCTCTGAGACTATCAATGATATCAGCCTCCCCATGGTACCTCTATTTTCTTGTTTTTTTTCCCCAGAGATAAAAAGCCACAAAAACCCAAACATAAGGTATTTCACATCATTTTCTATGCTTTTTTGCAGAAAAATTTTAACTGCAAATGAGTATTATGATTTAAGCCACCTTTCAGTTGCCCATCTCTTGCCATTTCCTAGTTTATGTAGCCTAATGGTAAGGTCACTGGTGTTGCAGGCAGCCAAATCAGATAGAAATGTTGTAGGTTAGGCCCTCAAGCAGACAACATGGAAGACAAGATACACTGCAACTGTAAGAGAGACAGACACTCCTGCTGTGGGCCACATCTAAAGACCAAAGGTCAAACAAATATTCACCTCGCTAAAGATAAGCATCCAGGATTGATCATCACCTTGAGAAAGCCAGGAAGAGTCACTAATCCAACCACTACTGGCTGGATACTGGATAAACTCCTATTTTATATTCATGCCAGCTTGCTACATGTCTCGCTTTCCTTATCAGTCCTGGATTTATTCAATTTTACCTGAGCAATGGTGCACTTGTAACCTTATTGGTGGACCATAGTTTTGTCCCACCTCATGCCCACTTGAGCAAGTTCAGTGCTCTTTATCAGAGGAGATTAAGATTGTAGCTGCCTTAGAGAGAAAGAAACTATAAACTCTTAAAGGAAGAGTGAGGAGTCCCTGGAGGGCTCCCTTTGCTGCCTGGGAAATATTATCTCTTACACTCATTCCAAGAGTGCTTTGTTTCTTTAAGGTAGTAGGAGAAATCTCTTTCAGTCCTTAAAAGTTATTAACTGAAATTTTGAAACAAAGAGAAGATATAGACTCAGTCCCATATGTTCCCTCAAAGCAAAGGCTTTTGCTCTTATTTATGAAGGTGCCCCAACCACAATCCCTGCCCATTCACAAGGCACAAAAGGACTAGAAACTTCAAGATGCTGAAAGAGTCAGTTGTTGACTAAAAATTAGGAAAGATTTTCAACAGCATTTCTTCCTGGACAACCTTTGTATCCAATTTAGTTAGGCTCCTACTTTGAATTTAGAATAAACTTGGACACTTTAGTCACCTGATATCAAATTGAGCTGGACGTGAAGGTTTGTGTCAGGCTCAAACTGGGCATGACTTTCCAGTCAGCCACACTGCTTTCAGCAAACTGCAGCCCCCAAAAAGTGTGCTGTGGCCAGCAAATGACAGGAAACTGCAAACAGCTCAGACAATCAGGTCAGGATGACATAAGATAGAACAGTCTCAGCACCAGAACACCTGACAACAAACATCTTTACATCTGCACCAGAGATTCTGAGAACTTTGACTACAGAGGTACACTCACCGCCACCTCACATGATAACCCCACCTGATCTCTTCACACCACACCTCTCCCCAAATCCCCTTCCATGACCCATCTACTGAGCTCTATAAAAAGCCCTGCTTTTCTTCATTCAGGACTGATGGCCTTCTGACCCTCAGTCTACCTGTACCCAGGTACAATAAATCTATGCCTTGCTGCCTTTACCCAAGCCTGCTTAGGTGATCCTTGGTTGTCTCTTACTTATGCCATCTACTAATCTATTACATCCGGTACCAAAAGCAAGGACAGGGAACCTTGGTGGGGGAGGAGGCTGGGGGGGGGGCTGGATCCTTCTCCCAAACCTCCTCCTTGGCTGAGACCACCCAGTGGCATCTGCTCCTCAGATCTCTGTTTCTATGGCTCAAGCTGTGCCAGGCCTTTGTTTTTCAGATCAGGCAAGTCTCAGAATCTCTCTCCCTCCCTCTTTTCTTTGACTGCCTTTCACCCTCCCTCAGAGTCAGAAAGAGGCTGGTCCTGCTTTTTGTGCTTTTGAACTCCATCGCTGGTCTTGGAAAGAGTGCTACTTTAATTTGGCATTTTGCCAACAGCAAAGATGTTTGTGTTGGTCATTCACCCACATTTCACAGCTCTGGGTTCCAATTGGAGATATCTACCAAGAGAACATGCCACTCTCCCACACCTCTGTCTCTACTCAGTGGGGAACCTTCCATGCTGCATTCTTCTCTTGTCCCTGCTGGCTTCTCTCCTGTAAAACCTTAAGCCTTTGTCCTTTTTTTTTTTTTTTTTCCGGTATTTTTGGGAAAGAGTGTACAGGGTGTTCAGGGTTTCACTATTAGATTGAACTCATAGTGTTCTGCCTGTTTACAGCCCCCCAAGTGCTGGGATTACAGGCATGTGCCACCATGCCCAGTCTCAACTGCCATCTCAGCATGCCCCAGGGGTGGGGCATGCTTGCAGGTGCTTTAATCCACTGAGTTATTTGGCTGGCCCAACACAAGCCTCTGTCTTGACCTGAAGCCTAAGTGTCTGATATTTTTCTGTAACATGGAATGACCACAGTGCAAGGTAAACAATCACTCCAAGTGGCCAGAGAATGGTACTTCTGGTTTCTCCATTTTGCAAGATCTGGACAAATTGTTATAGGCTTGGGAAGTGTCTGAGGTGCTTTATATCCAGACATGTCTCACACTCTGTCGTTTCATTACCTTGTGCTTCTCATGTGATCCCTCTCACACTCTTTATTTTGCCTTCCCTATGTGTCCCCTCCAGTTCCTCCCTGATGGCTGACCCAGCTGATCCTGCTCTCTTCTGGCAGCATCCCAGGCCCCTGCTGCCCACCTGCCCTGGCTGCACCTCCTCCCCCTGCTGAACTTCCTCTGCGCTGCTTCTCTCCATTCTCTTGAACCCCCTAACAATGTGACACCACCTCGTTCTATCTGTCTGGCTCTTCCCTCTAACTCTAAATCCCTTTTTTAGACTCTGTCTCACATCTAGTCCAGACTACAGTTCAGAAGCCCTTCTCCCTTCCCTTCTCAATTTTGACATCTTCAGGTGGCAGGAGGAGAGGGAATAGTTTAAGACCATGCTCCCTTCTCCCTGTCTGATCTATCAAGTCAGTCAGCACAAAGACTGGTTTACCACTAACACTGGTTTACCTTTCCAAGCCCCTCTTTCTTCTGGACTGATTCTTAGCCTCCTATCTCTTCTCCAATGCAATTTCACATTTATCCTGCTAACCTCCACTGGTTGTGTTAATCAGCAAGTAACTCTAGATCTCCCATTCAGTCAATTTGTTCCCTTCTTGCCCTTTCCCAGATTGTTTCTGATCCCTTGACTGGGATTACAGGCGTGTGTCACCATGCCCAGTCTCAACTGCCATCTCAGCATGCCCCAGGGGTGGGGCATGCTTGCAGGTGCTTTAATCCACTGAGTTATTTGCTGGCCCAACACAAGCCTCTGTCTTGACCTGAAGCCTCTGTCTTGACCTCTGGGTTCTGTGGCCCATCAAATTCCTGAAATCAGAGGGTTTTTTCAACCACTAAAGACACTGTTGTCCTGTTGAGCACATTAAATGTTTGGGATAATAAAAACAAAAAGCTCAAATATCTCTTTGACATTCATAAACAAATATTGTTATCTATTCAGGACATCTTCTTCCTCTGTTGGACCTCTACCTATCTATGCCTCTCCACCAGCTAGTTCAGGACCTGTACATTGGAGTATCTTACTCCAAAATAGACACAGTCCCAGGGAACCAGAGCCTACTTGCCATGATAAAGGTTCCGATTTGACAGTGCAAGGCCATCCAGCTGATTCTTCTGCATGTTGGTCTATCACTCCTTACCTCAGGATCTATCCAAAAGCCTCAAAGAAATATCCAAATCCATTGTCACCTTACAAGCCCAAATAGATTGCCTGGCACTAGTAACCTTTCAGAACTTGCCTTCCCTAGTCCTATTAAAAGCCCTGCTTTTCTTTGTTTGGAACTGACTGCCTTCTCATCTTCAGTCTATCTGTACCCAGGTAAAATAAATTTTATGCTACATTGCCTTTATCCAAGCTTACTTGGGTGGTTCCTGGTGGTCTCTTACTCTCACTGTTCATTATAACTTAGTTTACATTAAGATTGAAATCAGCAACTTTTTAATTATTAGACTAAGCTAGAGAGTAACTACTGTTCAAATCTCACTTTCTAGAGAGAGCCACAAAGTGAACGGCATAAGCTGCACGATACTAATCAGCTTTTCTTCTGGATGGTTAACAACCTAAGATCACAAGTCAGAGTTGGAGAAATGAATGATACCTTCCTAATTCCAAGTATGTTATGTCCCTAGTTTATTATTTTCCACCATTTAAGCAATGTTTATAATGAGCTTGAAAGGAATGTTGATGAATTTACATTTTGCATACCTATCCTGTACTTGTCTCTGCAAGATATACTTTAAAATTCTTTTAGTTTAGGCAACTGTCTTTTCATTTTTCATTAATTCTTTGTTTGCTGACTTCTCCTTGTTTGTAACCTACTCTTGAATCTGAAGATGTTATAATAATAAAATCTATACAGGTTCTTGATGATACAGTTGGGTGATAAGGATCTCATTTGCTTATGAGTGAGTCTTTTTCCACAAGCCTTACCACTAAGTGGAAGTTCTGGCATGGACCTTTGAACACATGGACTGAATTTCTCAAATGGTCATTCTTCTGATGTCTAGGCAGGGGAGAGGCAGAGAAACTTATCTTAGTTACTCTACTCATTGCTGAGGTAACCTAGTTAAAGGAGGGAAGGTTTACTTTGGCTTACACTTTGTAGAGGGTTCAGTCCATAATTGGCTGGCTCCAAGGTAGAGTGGAATGGCAAAGGGATTTGCAGAGCAGGCAACAGGAGACAAGCAGCAGCAGCGAGGGACGAGCATTAACCCTCTTTTTGTTCCTTATATCCTATCCAAGCTACCCACCCTAATGTAGGTAGCACTCACACTCCAGGTGGGACAGCCTTAATCTTAGCTTCACACCATGAATCAATCCTAACATCACATCCCCTTTTAGTATATGTGCTAACAAAGTGAGCACCCATCACCACAACCTTGATTCTAGTATCAGAAACCCTAGATATAACCACTTCAGAAAAGCCCCACCTATGACCACATGAAGCTTTGGAGGCACATCTAGATATGAGCCACAACAATGTGCCCTATCCCTCAAAAGACTCATGCATATCTCTTTATGCAAAAAGCATTTAGTTTATCTCTATATAACATCAAAATCCTAACACTTGCCACACTGCTGAAAAGTTCAAATCCAAAGTCGCATTGGAGATTTCAGGGAAACTCTTAGCTATGATCCTCTATACAAATGAAAAGAAAGTTAAATACACTTTGCCATACAATGGCACAAAATAAACATCACCATTTCAAAAGGTACAAATATGGGAATAGAAAGGAACAGAACCAAAGCAAGAGCAAAATTCAGCAGGACAAACATTAAGTCCTATAGTTCCATGTGCAGCATCCAAGGTAATCCTTGCAAGATGTGAGCTCCAAAGGTTGGGTGGCTCTATCCCTATTGCACTGGGTGTGGTTGCAGCTTTCTCTTGAATCAGCTTTGCTTGTTCTTTGCAGCTTTCCTCAGATGATTTATGTTCTTGACTGCTTCAACCGGCAAGGTTCTCCAGTACATCTTTGGTTTCACATTCAGCTTCATATATTGCCTGTTCAGGGGGCACCATGCCTAGCCTCCCAGACCTTCTTCTGAAATCCGGGTAGTAGTCTTTTTGATTCCACAACTCTTGCAATCTGTATGCACCTACATCCAAGCATCACATGAATGATGTCAAGTTTACCACAACCTGGAGCAATACCCATGCTTTCTTCTGTCTTGGCTTGTAGGGGTCAAATGCCTGAAGAGTTGAGCACTCTGAATCTAATACTAAGGAAAAAATTCTCTAGGTTGCTGTCATCTTAGAACATGGGGCTCTAGGGCTGTCTTCTCAAAACAAAGTCTTTCACCTTTGCAATTCTGAGACTGCAGAGGTTGGAGTCCTGCTGGTTCTTAAGATGTTCTCAGGCTATCTTTTCTGTTATCTTTTTCTGAAATACTTGGTTTTCTCTTGTTATTCTTTTCAATGATCAGTTTCCCTTGTGTTCCATCTTTGTAGGATGAAACTTTACTGGAGCTTCCCTTTTGACCAAACTCTCAACATTTTACATCATTCTGCTTGGCTGTTTGCTCTTGATTCTCAACATAGATGTGGCTAAAGCCATGCCACCACTTCAACATTAGACAGTCTTGAAGTTTTTATGCAAGATTAGTTAGTCCACCACCCTTAATCTCAGTCTCAGACAAAGCCTCTGAATATTAGAAAAATGTTGACAAACGTTATAGCAAGATATAATACACATCTTCTAGAGTTCAACAGCCAATGCAGTTCTTCTTCCTAACAGAAACCTGAGCTGGTCTTTACTGGTAGCATTTCCATCAGAATTCTGGTCTTCTGAATTCTCACCAGAATCTCCCATCAAGTACACCTGAAGGTATTTCATGCCTACTTCTTGAGCTGGCCCCTCCAAATCTTTCCAAACTTGTCCCACCTCCAAATCTTCCCAATTTTTTTCCCCCAGATCCAAAGACTTCTGAATCATATGGTCAGACATAGTAACAATAATGGCCCCACCTCCAGTACCAAAATCTGTCAGTTATTTTTCTCATTGCTAAGACAAAATACCTGGCACCTGAAGTTAAAGGAGAAAGGGTTTATTTAGCTTACAGTTTTTACAGTTTATGGCTTCAGTTCATAATCAGCTGGCTCTAAGGCAAGATGGCATGGCAGACCGGCATCACAGAGGAAAAATAGGTAATAGCAGGCAGAAGGGAGCAGAGGAATATGTGATGACTGTGACTCCTTCTGTTCCTTATATCTCTTTTCAAGCTACTTAGGGTGAGTAGCACTCATCCCCTTAATCCTATTAACCTAGTACTGCATCATGAATCGATTCTAGTGTCACACATGGCAGGTCCAGCCACCTATGAAAAAAGAACCCACCTATGACTACATAAGGCTTTGGGCAGACATCTAGACACAAGCCATAACAATATGGAATATAAACATAAACCATAAGAACTAGAATGGAGACATTACAGAAAAAAGAAACAGAAGTAAGGGAGAGAAAAGGACAAGGAGGGTAATGAGAGTGGAAATTATCAAACTCTGTCTTATGTAGAAATATGCCTAATGAAACTCTCTACTACAGAATATCCCATGTACACTGTCTTGATCACTTTCCTGTCACTGAGGTCCCTTAAGAGATGAGAAGTTTCCTTTGACTTGTGGTTTCAGAATTTGCATCTCTAAGATTTGACAAAACTGTAACTAACAGTTCCACCATTGATGAAAAATTCAAGTGCAAAGTCTCTTCTCAGACTCAAGGCAAACTCTTCTCTCTATGCCTTTAATTTTCCATAAAAATCAAATGGAAAGTTAAATATTTCCAAGAGAAAATGGCAAAGGACAAATCTCCCTATTCTAAAAGATAGGGTCAGGAGAATAGAAAGAAATTATGAATAGATTAGTGAAATTGAATGAAGAAGGTGTAAAAACCCTTGAATAGTTCAACAACAGGCAATGAAACAGAGGCAATAGTAGAGCCATACTCACTAAAAATGCCCAGAGTTTGCTAGTGAACTCTACTAGCATTTCAGGGAAGAGCTACTGCCAGTATTACTCAAACTTCTTAATGAAACTGGAAGAGGAGTACTATCAAACTCATTCCTGGAAATTTCCTTGACTCCAAAACTAGACAAAAGCCCAATTTTAAAAGAAAACTACAGGCTCCTCTCTTTAATGGACATAGATAAAGAACCTCTCCATAAGATATTGGCAAACAGAATGTAACAAGTCATTAAAAATTTCATACATCATAGTTGAGTATGCTTCATCTCAGGGTGACAAAGTTAGTTCAACATATGCAAATCAATAAATACAATAATTACATAAATAGAAGCCAGGACAAAAATCACATTGCCTACCTGAATAGAGGTAGAAAAAGCCTTTGACAAAACTCAACCTGCATTCAAAATTTAAAAGAAATGTGAAAAAATAGTTATAAAAGGACCTTATCTCAATCTGATAAAAGCTATTTATTATGACTCTACTGCCAATATATATTAAGTTGGAGAAGCTGAAAGATTTAGCTCTAAAATCACCACTCACATGGAATATAATACTTAAAACTTCAGCCAGACAAACAGGCAAGAGAAAGAAATAAAAAAAAATGTAGTCAGTGGTATCCCAAATTTTCTGATCAAGGAGATTATGGGGCCACAGAGGAAAGTGATCAATGATGAAGAGTGTGTCTAAGGAGAGTCACCTGGAGAAAAAGCATTCTCTCAGGCTTTCACAGAGAGCAAATGGTTCAAGCAATGACCGTGACTCATCCACATGACTGACACTAACAAAAGAGCTACAAACTGCAGTACAGGGTTTCAGAGTAAATCCTGAGGGGATTTGACTGACCTTGTCAGACACAAAAGTTACATTCTTTCATATAGGTCTTGTTTTATCTTGGTCTTAACCATCCAACAGAAAAGTATAAAAAAGAGTTATTAAAAAGGTAAAGCCATATTAATATGTTGAGCTGTAAAAAGCTCAAGTCAACAACTTCTGACATTACCAGTTCTACTGATAATCCACTAATATGGACTACTGGACTATATTGGATTACTTTGCTGAATTCATGCACCTACAACATATGAATGGCAATGGAATACCAATCTCTGACAACAGTAAACAAAAAAGGGGGATCTAAATGAAGATCCATTTTGTAGTGAAAAAATATATATCTGTATATACAAAGTAGCATAGATATACAGCTACTCTGTTTTAGTTCAATGAGAAGAATGTTTTGAACTAATAATATTTAGACAACATATCATGGCTTGAACTATGAATAACTACTACAAAGACAACAATATGCAATGTATTAATTATTGTAACTGTCCTACTAACCTGTTTCAAAACTGTTGTATTGCTACTTCTTTCTTGATAAAATTAATATAAAAATGAAAAATAAATATGTAGTGAAAATAAGGAGGTCAAATTATTCTTATTCACAGATGACATGATACTTTACATAAAAGACCTCAAGACTCTCCCAAAAGACTCCTGGAACTAATGAATTCATCGATGGAGTAGTATACAAAATCACACACAAAAATCAATGGTGTTCCTGTATATCAATAATAAACCTACTGAGGAAAAAATACCATTGAAAATGGCTTAAAAATCAAAATATTTTTGCATTAACATAACAAAAGAAGTGAAAGACCTGTGTAATGAAAAGATAGTCCCTTTAACAAATGGTTATCTCTATGCAGAATACTACTTGTACACATACAGAAGATTAAATTTAGACTCATAATTCTCATCATGTACTGAAAATATCTAAACAAAGCTACAATCTAGATATTAAACTGAAACATTGAATCTTCTGGAACATAAAATAGATGAAACTATCAAAGACATAAGCACAGGCAAGGATTTTGACCAGAAGGTTAGTTGCATGAGAAGTAACATGAAGGATCAACTAATGGGACTGCATCAATTTAAAGATTTCTGCATAGCAAAGTAAATAAGCAACAGAACGAAGTGACAACCTACAGCATGGGGGAAAATTGCCAGCTGCTCCATAGGCAGTGGACTAATATACAGAGCAGCAGTGGTGAATCTATGGCACATGTGCCATAGCAAGTTATTTATCACTAAAATCTATAAAAGGTTTGGCAGCACTGATGAGTATGTAATAAAGAGCATGTAATAAACTAAAACATAATATTTCACCCCCAAATAAAATGCTTCATTAAAAATGGGCAATTGACATCAATGGACAGTCCTGAGAAGAAGAAATACAAACTGCCAATAAATAGCTAAAAAGAGCATTAACACCTCTGGTCATTAGAGAAGAGCACATTAAAAGTGTAATGCGATTCCTTCTTAATCCAGAAAGAACAGTCATCCCAGCCACAAATCAAGTAACATAATGCTGATGAGGCTTAGAGAAAAAAGGAACCCTTCTTCAGGAACATAAACTAGTACAACCACTATTAAAACCAATATAGAGATTCTGAAAAACAAAGGGAGGAATTCCATTTTCCAGCTAGTCCCTTCTAGGTAATCTTCTCAGAAGAGTTAAAGACATCTGTTTTATTTTTCTCATTGCTGCGACAAAATACCCAACACCGAAAATTAAAGGAGGAAAGGTTTATTTGGCTCACTGTTTGTAGAGGTTTCTGTCAGCAGTTGCCTGGCTCCAAGGCAAGGTGTGTGGCAGGGGGCATCACAGAGGAGAAACTGTTCCTGGCAGTTAGGAGGCAGCAAAGCAGCAAAGTAGCAAGCAACAAGTGACAAGTGACAAGCTACAACAGTCCTCTTTCTGTCACTTATATTTTACCTGTCATTAGGGCAGACAGCGCTCACACCCAGGGTGAGGCATCCTTAATTCTAGCACTGGACTGTGGATCAATCCTGGATTCATATCCTTAATCTCACCATCACACACTGTAGATCCAGTCACCTCTCAAAAAAGCCCCACCTGTGACCACATGCAGCTTTGAAGGCACATGTAGATACAAGCCATAATGTCATATTACAGTGATACATGCATTCCTATGTATATGGCAGAAAACTCAGTAGCTGAATCTTGGGAGCAGCCTACATGTATATCAATAGATTAATCAATAAAGAAAATGTGGTATTTACACATAGTGGAATATGCAAATATGAAGAACTGAATTTTAGTCATATGTAGGAAAATGAATGTGCTTGAGACCATAATTATTTTTGAGACAGCCTCTTTCTGTGTTCAGGCTGAACTTGAACTCACTAGGGGGTTCAGGCTGGCCTTGAACTTTCAGTGTTCCACCTGCCTCAGTCTTCCCAGTGCTGAGATTATAGACGTGTGCCATCACACCTGGCGAGATCGTAACGCTAAATGAAATAAACCAAACATATAAGATTAGATATCATGTGGTTCTCTTATATGAGACACACAAAGTATATATCATTTAAAAAGCAAAATAAAAGATCAATAATGGGAACCAGAAGATAGATTTTTTGCAACTGGGAAGGGTATCCAGGGATGGAAGGAGGTGTGAAAAAGAAAGTAGGTGGAGAATAAAGAGGAGTAAGGTGTGTTCTATACATATTAACTTCCCATGATTCATACAACAACCGTAGACAGAAAACATGTACTAATATGAAATGAAAGTAGAAACTTTAAAATTAGAAGAGGAAAGGAACTGTTGAGCATGAAAGATATAGAAGTAACTGAAATGTATGAAAGGAGCTAATCAAAACCATTTGTGGATTGTACCAGTCCATTTGTCTGATCTTCTGGGAAGATTTCTTTTATGGCTAAAGAAATAGGAAAAAGTGATGCCAGACATTGGTGGGGAGAGGATGAATAAGTAGAACAGAGATTTCAGGGCAGCGTAGCCATTGTGAATGAGATGATCACAGAGGATGTGTTGTTATACACTTGTCAGAGCCCTCAGAATGTGATTCTCCAAGAGCAAGCCCTCATAGAATCCATCCACTGCAGGGAGGCGATAAATGTTAGACTAGCTAATATCTCAGGAAACTGGGGAGTTGGTTGATAATGATGTTGTAGGTTCAGTTAAAACCATTGGATCACTTTGCTGTAGGATGTTAACAGATGGTGAAAGTTATGTGTGTGGTAGGGAATCTTCAACATGTTTCTCAATATTTCTATAAACTCAAACATATTTAGCATAGAGAATTTATTAATTGAAAGGAAAGAGAAAATATTTTGGTGCCAGTTAAGCTGTGGTATCTTTAGGAGATTGCTCAGTCAGAAGTTAAAGGAAAAAAAGGTTAAATTGTTTAGGTGTACATGTGTGAGCTCCTTAAAAGCTAAAAATTTGTTACAGCTTCTTCTGTTAGAAAGGAGGCTCCCCACAAAAGTCTTGTAGAGTATGGGAAGTGATCTCATCACCCAGGCTGGAGAAGAGAACAGAAGACAAAGCCTTACACAATAAACATTGCCCACTGCTGGCTGGACCAAGGACAGTGAAGGAAATGATGGTAATGCTTCTTGCATTACTGCTGGTGTGTGGTACTGTAGCTCTGTCTATAAATATGATAACTGAATTAATATCCCTTTTTAAGAATTGCACTTTTGCCTGCCAAAGGGACAAGTTTGTAAATCTGTCAGTTCCAGTGAATAAGTACTGAAGGTCTTTTCCAGAGATCAGTCGGTGACAAACACAAAGAGCTGAGTATTTTTTTTTTTTTGACAGCAAATGTTTTGCTTGGGAAGAAACATAAAATATTGAGTAATTTTTTGAACTTTATGGGTTATCCTGGAACAGTTCTGCTGACATTTGCATAGATGGTGCAAAAGCCAGGGTGAGCATCTTGCAAGGCCTGGGACGAAGCAGCATAAAAATGTGTTGGGGAAAGAGAAAGCTTTGCTTGAGAATTCCACAGTGAAGCCGAAAAATGTTGAGAACTTCATTATATCTCCATTCTTTAAACACGTATCTTTTTAATAAGTTGGCATGGCAAACTGGAGACACAGGGAAAGCAGTTCTGCCATGGTACAGCTTGAAGTCTGCTGGAGAGAAAGCCCTGGAACACCTGTTTGAGTTTGAATTTAACAAACTCCTTTGGTCATGTCACTATTTTTACTTTCAGACTAACAGTTGGACAGCAAATTGGGGGTGGAGGGAATTTTGCAGAACTTGTGCTTGAAATGAACAAAGTAAACCTTTTATTTCATGGAAAAAATAAAACTGTGGACTGGAGAGATAGCTCAGTGATCTAAGCACCTGCCTGGAAGGTGCAACAACCTAAGTTCAAGCCCTGGTATTGCATACCTTGCAGGCCCCAGAACCCCAAGTGTGCTGTGCCAACCCTGAAACTGGGAGTGGTGGTGCATACTTATAATCCCAGCACTGGGGATGCTGAGGCAAGAGGATCACTGTGAGACTGAACTATATAGTGAGACCATGTTTCCAGTAAATAAATAAAAAGAAAAAGAAAACTGGCAGTTTTTCTTTCCAGTAATAAAATTCGAAATTTTTCTGAAAAATTAGCATTCTGTGAAACTTGAGTTCATCACCATGAGCTTGCCAGCTTTCTTTATAAGTGATTATATTAATGTTTAGTATGTCATTAAATATATCAGTATTTGGAAAATCTGTTCAACTCAATTACCAATGTTTCTCATGTGAGAAATGTATGATTTTTTTTTTTTTAGCATTTCATATCATTTTATAACAACAATCAAAGTATTAGCTGAAGTCACCTTGAGGTTAATGTCTAAGTGGGATTGCTCGGGTTTGTATGCCAGGATGGTCGGTGGTCCAACGCTGGGCAGCGTTCGCAGGGAAGGCTCAAACAGTGTCATGAAATCATCTTTAAACTCCAATTCACACAAAATACTCAGTTTGGTCTCTTCTGGATTAATTACCCATTTTTCTCTTGGGGTGGAAGCCAGACTTTCAGATTTAGCTTCCTTGATGTGAGAGATTGTTTTCTTTGTCTCGCTCTTTTTTTCAACCAGTTCTTGCAGCCAACTTTCTTCAGTTTGTATTGATATATTTCTATCTACTTTCACTTCAGACATGTCTCTCCTAAATGTTTGAAATATTTTGGGAAAACAAAAGAAAGCTGTTTTTTTGTTTGTTTGTTTGTTTGTTTTTCCTTCCTGCAGGAACCCGGAACCCCCAAGCTCTGCTCCTCCGGGAGTGATGGGAGCACTGTAAACAGCTCCTCTGGTTTCTCCTCGGATGAAGCTGTTCATCTGGACCATGAGAAGTGTATGATTTTACAGAAATATTTACAAACAAATTATCCATTTAAAATGTCAAGTAAGGGCCAGCGAGATAGCTCAGTAGACTAAGTGCCTGTTTAGGCAAGCGCAGGGGTCAGGGTTCGATCCCTGGCACCATAGGCTGCACTCGCCCTGCCCTCAGGTGGACTGAGCCAGTGACCGAGTCGGCGTGGGGACACGTACCAGTAATCACAGCTCTGGGGAGGCTGAAAACAGGAGGATCACTACAAATTCAAGCTGCATAGTGACCCTGCACAAAATAGTGATAATAATAATAATAATAAGGATAACAATAATAATAAGTTGTCAAGTAAACCAGGCATGGTGGTACATGGCTATAATCCTAGCACTCAGTAGACTGTGGTAGGAGGGTTGCTGTGAGTTTAAGACCAGGCTGGGCTACAAAGTGAATTCAAGATCATCCTGAACTGCATAATGAAATATATTTTTTTAAAGATAAATAAGCACACACAAAAAAGTCAAGAAGACTATATATGATATAGCCTTGAGAAAAATTTATCATATGATTTCTGATCCCACACTGTAACTAACCATTAAATACCATCTCTTATTGTATTTTGCATAACATCAAAATACAGTGTCCACAATCATTTGAAAAAGTTATTAAATACTCCTCTCTTTCCCAAATATCTGTCCATGTGAGTCTAGTTTTACTAATATTTTTCAACCAAAATAACACATTAAAGTAGACTGAAGCAGAGGAGAGTCATCTATCAGTTCAGACATTAAAATGATTTGTAAAAATGCAAGCAAGAATTTCTTCTAACTAATGTTGCTTTTGTTTTGGAAAATACAGTTTAAGGAATGCTCACCAGCAGTGGTGGTCTGTACCTATAATCCTAGCACTTGAGAGGCAAGGATTGTGGTGATTTCAAGGGTAGCCTAGATAGACAATTTAGTGAGCTCAAGGCCAGCCTGAGTTACAGAGTGAGACCCCTGTCTCAAGCAAACAAAATGCCACTCATGTTCCCATGTAATGGGCATGTTGCAGTATGATGATTTTAAAATAAATAAATGCGTATCAAACACTGGAGAACTGTTGAGCTAATTTGTTTCTCCACACACCACATATTAAATAACTGCTAACCCAGTGACATTAGGTTGTACATATTCTAGGCTGTTCAAATTGTCTAAGCCTTCTTTATTTATTCACACCAGTTCTCATTCTCACTGCAAGTCCCAAATTATTGGTTCTGCTTTTTACAATATAACTTGAACACTCCCATCTCCTTCCCTGCTACTAGAAGCTGCTTTATTTTCTCCCTTTTGAGAACAGATCTCTCTCCAGTCTCAGGAGAGCTCATGCCCTTTGTCATGTGCTTGGTTTAAGCATGACATGGTACACATTTCTAACTATTTAAATGTGAAATGTCTGTTAAGGGGCCTTAGGAAGTGTTCTGACTTTTTTTTTTTTTTTAGGGGTGTGTGTGTGTTTGTGTGTGTGTGTGTGTGTGCGTGTGTGCAGGGTCTCACTATGCAGCTCAGGCTCGTAGTGATCCTCCTGTTTTCCGCCTCCCTAATGCTGGGATTATAGGCGTTCACCACAATGTCCAGACTCCATTATCTACTCAGTGCACCCTGGGGCAGGGCCAATGTGGCATGCGGTGGCAGGGATCATACTCTGGCTCCTGCTGTTACCTAAGAAAGCGCTTAGTCTGCTGAGATACCTAGCCAGTCCTTTGACAATCTCTTTTGTTTTAAAAAATTGATGCTAGGGATAAAACCCAGGGCCTTACACCTACTAAGCACAAGCTCTTAGCCCTGTCAATCTTAAAATGAGTGTTTGATTCTTTTTATCAATTTGGATACTGTTGTGGGCATACTAGGTCTGGGGCCACTGCAGCTATTTGGAACCCATAAGGAGAATCAGCCTAGTGAATAAGTTGATGGGTGTTGGGTGGCATATTATAAAGTCAGAGGCACTTTGGCTCTTGATCATACTGTTTTTCTACAAAATTAGCCTTGCCCCTGAACAATCTCTGGAGTTTTAAATTTGATAGCTTGCATGTTTTCCCATGGTGTAAGCCTTTTTTTTTTTTTTAATGTATTTGGTATAGGGTCACACTACGCAGCTCAGATTTGTAGTGATCTTTCTGTTTCCAGCTTCCCCAGCACTGGGATTACAGGCATATGCCATCACACTGGTCTCAGTGGCCAGCTCAGTGCACCACCTGATGCTAGGGGTCAGTCCCCCTCCCTGCACTTGCCTAAGCAGACGCTTAACCTGCTGAGCTATCTCTCTGGTCCCTTGTAAGCAATTTTGATGAAAGTTCACTTTTACTTTTAGCTGAAAATACTCAAATTCCTGTAAACATTACTATGATTTATTTTTACTTGACTATTCCACTCCACCTAGTTTCCTAAGAGAGAGCTTTCAACCCTGCCTGCCCAAGCCCAGAAACGTAGGTTCAGTTCCATCCTATGAGCCTGAAAGGGAGGGTGACTGAGTCTTTCTGTGTCTTGGTTTTCTCATTTGTAAAACAAAGGTAAAAAAAGGCACTTTCTGACTATGACCAGTGCTAGCAAAGCCAATGGATGGCCTCAGGGTGTAGAAGAGTAGTCGTGTTTAGCACAGTGAGGCTCTGGATTCCACTGCCAGCACCACATAACAACAGCAACAACACCCGAATAACACATCTGAGGTTTTTGGTGTAATATATTTCTTCTCCCAGTCTACAAAAGTGGGATTCAGAGAAATGAAGGACATTTTTTTTTATCATAATCCAAACTTGTTTTAGATCACAATGATATAAAGTGACCAACCCACACACTTTGTGCTTACAAAAGTGACACTGTTATGTGGCTGTATCTCCTAGCAGAACTTCATGGAGTGTGGGCAGGAACAGCTAGAGGCCTGGTCTGAGCAGCAGCAGAGCTCTGCGATTCGACGGGACGCCAAGGAGGTGACTCCTACGGGGACAGCACAGGCAGCCATGTGAGCAGCAGCTCAGAACAAGCCAGCGTGGTGTGATGTATATGATCTGAAAACATGAAAGTGCTGGCCAAATACTAGAACAGAAGCTATTGTTTGTCTTACAAGTGATCTTCAGGGCCTCCCCCATGCCAAGTATGCATTTCAAAAGCAACATATTCAACATTTCAGTTTTCCTCTTGGAAAGACCAGAACCTAAAGGAATTAACTGGTAGCACCATAGACACTGGGAATTTTATTCATTTTCTGATCCTTGTTGGACCCCATGGACTAAAAGAAAATATGTTTTCTGGAGTTTTTGGAGTCTGACAATCCATCTTACTAAACTGGTTTACATTTAAGTTAGAGGATAAGTGCATCGTAAGAAATGTGGCCTTTTGACACCCTCCCTGTGAATAATATACCACTGCCAAGGAAAATGAAGTTCATTCTTCCAAAATGCCAGGAATGCAGCAGAAATCCTGCAGGACTTTTCCCTGAACACCCTCACTGCCTGACAATCCTTTTCAACCCAGAAACCCCTGCTTCTTGGGGACGCCCAGCCTTGGTCGACCCCAGGAGAGGCTGGCTGGGATGGGAGGGTCAAGAAGGGGAAGGACTGTAAACTTCAAAAGGCCACTTTGTCACCCTTGTCAGTGCCTAGGCACTCCATGGTGGCCTATTCATGCCCATGGAAACCTTCTTTCAATGCCCTGGCAGCACCCAGTGCTTGCTATACTTGTCTGGGGGCTGTTGCCAGCTCAGGAGCTTGTTGGTGGTCCCAGTCCCAGGCCAAATCTCCTTTTTGTTTCCCAAATGGCTTTTATCTCAAGTGCTGGGAAAATACAAGCAAAACTCAATGAGAAATGATCACAAGGTCTATAGGGACCCAAAGGTTTGACTCAAAGCCAGGCCTCAGAATGGCCTCCAAGCCTAGGGCCAGCTCAGCTGGGTGGCCCTTGCCACAGTCTGGGCAAGGGGCTGTGAGGACGCTGTGAATGTCTGTCTCCCCTTGGACTGTAGCTGTTAGTGCTCCTCGCCTTGTTGTTCTTCCAGGTTCCTGGCTGCCTTTCAAGAGGAGGGAGACCAGGAAGGAAGTGTTGCTCTGTCTATGTGTACAGAGCAGCACTGCACAGAGTGGTACAGTGGGCAAATCAGTACTGCGATGCTGGGGACAAACCCATAGCCTATTCCCTGAGTAACAAGTATCTCCGGCCATTTTTTTGTTTTGAAATATCTCACTTAGCTGTCCAAGAACTGGGCTTGACCTTCCAAGTGCTGGAATTGCATTTGGTGTCACCATGCCTGGCTATTGCTTTTGTTAAATGAAAGGATTGCAGCAAAATTTTGTGGCAAAATACTAACATGTGATATTTTGATGGTAGATGAATTAAATACTCTGTTTCTCAGTCTGTAGACTTGACACTGTAGGGATAATGCTGAAATGAGAAGCCATTAGCATTTGCTGCAATTTGGATCTGGAACGATCCCCAAAGGCCCAGGTCATCAAAGCTTGGTCTCAAGCTTGATGCTATTAGGAGGTGATAGGGTCCCTGGGAAATGGGATCAGTGGCGTCAGTGGGGGGCTGGGGTGGGGCCTTGAAGGGGAGCCCTCTTTTCCTTTTCTTTTCACACCTTGATCATTATCATGGTCAAGTTAATTGGTACATTAAAAGGGCTAAGAATGTCCCCCAGTTATAGTGGACTGATCAGGGCCACAATTTCCCAAATGAGTGGATGTTGAAAGCTTAAGGAAATGAGACAAGTGACATGATTTTAGGGCTCCAGGAGAATCAAAACCTTTTAAAGGAATCTGAGATTCTCTGAGGGCTAAGACAAAGATCTTCTCTGGGCAGCCTATATTTATTTAGTTTTCAAACAAAGGAGGGGGATACTGGGGAAAACTTGGGAATCTGAGAGGAATCTTAGCAGGACTTTGGAAGATATTTTCCCAGGAAGTAAATTATGTCAATCAGGAGGGCTTCCTATCTTTAGGTTGACATTTGTTGTAGGGGTGTGGAGACTAGCTAATTGGGGTTGGAGCAAAACATCCTCAGCTGTAGCCTTATGTTGCCTTTTGAGGTGTCACAGGCCAATACAGGCCTCAGTGGGGACCAGGGACACATAGAGCTTCACTTACTAGGAGTCTGATGCCCATGTCCAGACAAGGAACCCAGGTCCTAGGTAATGCACAAGTAAACGTGGAAAGAAAACTGGTTAATATTAAGTCCTTGTCAGAGCTGCTTCGTAGTGGTCTCCATCCAGTGCATTCATTATCTCACATGGTTACCTGGCATTTTTTAGGAAGGAAAATCTTCCTAAAGTGCAGGTTGAGTGACATTTCTATAACGAGGAAGATGCTAGAAGGTAGATGCTGTGTGGAAGGTTAATTGGACATGGGCCTTGTGATTTATAAAAAGATGACACTGAGAGGCACAATCATCTGGGGGAACCAAATAAGAACACTCAGCTATAATATAGGATGAGACTGTGCTGTGCTGAAGTCCTGAGCAAGTCAATGGTGAGGTCATGATGGTCCTTCCCTTTGTAGCGCTGTGGAACAGAAGCAAAGCATCAGTGACAAGCAGCAGAACTCACTTCCAGGACTGGCACTAGAGGAGGTTGTACCTATTCCCAGTTCTGTGGGAGGGAAGATGAACCTCCTTAGCAATCCAGGAATGCAGTTGAAAATGTGATTTTGAATAAAAATAAGAACTCTTACAGAAAAATAAAAGCTGGTATCTTAGTTACTTTCTCATTGCTGGGACAAAATACCTGAGACTCGCAGGTTAAAGGAGGGCAGGTTTATTGTAATCCACAGTTTAGAGCTTTCAGTCCATAGTTGGCTGACTCCAAGGCAGCATGGCATGCCAGAGGGGCTTTGTAGACGACAAATAGTCTTTGGCATGACAAGCAGGAAGCAGCCAGCCCTCCTTTTTTAACTTTTCATTCTATCTGGGTCCAAGTCTATTGATTGGTACCACTCACACCCAAGGTGGGTCTTCCCACTTTAGTAAATTCATTCAGTCTCACTTAGACATATACTAAACTGATCAAGGCACTAATGTAGTTTCACACACCTATGATCCAGCCACTCCCAAGAATTCCACCTTTGAGCAGGTGAGGCTTTGGGGGATGTCTAGATGTAAGTGAGCCATCATAGCTAGTTTGGAGCAATAATGTGGCAGGAGATGGGTGAGGACACAGGATGTATCAGCAGAGGACAGAGACACAGAGCAGGAGGCTGAGGATCAGACTGAGTCCTAACCAGGCTCTTCATTTAATTGCTAAGGCTCTCAACACTTGCCAACTTGAGGGGCTTAGAGGTGCACAGCAAACTTTTGTGGTACTACATGTTAATTTTGTTATATATAGGAATAGTTGTGTTGTGTGCAGGAAACAGACTTTAGGCCTTTGGAGGACATTTTAAATTCAAGCCACAACATAGTTGGAACTAAGAGTGTAATTTCATTCTCAAAAAATACTCTGGATGCTTTAAGACATTTTCAGGTTGGAGAATCTGGCCAAGGATTGTTGAAAGTTTCGACTTACCCTGTCAAAATTCAGCTGTGAACCATCAATAAAATCAATGAGAACTTTGGCCTTGCTCCCTGAATCACAGCAGATTGTCTTGAAAAGTTGACATCTATCAGTGGCAATATGTGTTACAAAAGGCCCCAGCACACCTTTATATCTTTCCTTCCTTCTTTCTTTCTTTCTTTCTTTCTTTCTTTCTTTCTTTCTTTCTTTCTTTCTTTCTTTCTTTCTTTCTTTCTTTCTTTCTTCTTTCAAGGTTTCTACGTATTCCAGGCTGGCCTTGAACTCACTATGTAGAATTTGCACTGATCTTCCAGTCTCTGCTTCCTAAATGCTACAATTACAGGCATGTGCCACCATGTCTGGTCACACTTGCTTCTGGTCAAACCAGTAGATACCTGTTTTAATGGCTAATTTCATGTGTTAAATTGGCTGGGCTATGGTACCCAACATTATACTTGCTGTTTTTGTTAATATTTTTTAAAAATAATGTTAATACTTAGATTGGTAGACAGTGGATAAAGCAGACTACACTCTCTAACCATAAGTGGGCTTCATCCAATCATTCATTCAGTCTCAGGCCTCAGTAGAACAAAGTGTGACCTCACTGAGAAGAAGGAATTCTGACAGCAGAGGCCTTTGGCACAGACTGCAAGTCTTGCTGGGATCTCCAACCTGCAGCCTGGCTGACAAAATCTGGCTTTGCAGAATTGACTCATAACTGTGCTAGTCAGTTCCTTAAAAACCTCTCAATCTCTCTCAATCTCTCACTCTCTCGGTCTCTCTCTTTCTCATATCCTATTGACTATGTTTCTTTAGAGTATCCTGAATATATATATGTTTACCTATAAAACCTCAAGTTAGACACACAAAATTAGGATGTTAAAGGGAGTAGGGATGGAGATAGCCCACTGCTGCTAATATTTTTCACTGTAAGTGAAAAGACATGAGTTTTAATGGCTAAAGATGAAAAACTTCTTCAAAACAATCTAGATCTGCAGCTGCTGGGATTTGCATTTAAAATTCTCCCTGAGCAAGAGAGTGAAGGCCTGGGCCCTGGCTGCTGCAGGAGCTGGGCCTGTAGGGTGTTCCACAGCAATGGGTCATTGACTGGGGCAGAATTCTCTAAAGCTGGGATAAAATAAAGCTTTTCTGTTCTAAGTATTCATTATGTTGATGCAAACATGACTCTCTGCCAGTATTTAACATTTTCTAAGCAAAGTTTTATATGAAGTCCCAGTACACAAAATTATGGAGCAAAGAGCCCATGAACCATCTGTTCTAAATGTTGATGTTTTGATTCGTTGTTTACAATAATATGTTCTTGCAAGCTCCAGCGTTATTTTACTGTAATGCTGCCTAAGTCTATACCAACATTATAGATATAAGTCTCTTATGTTCATATGCTTTGAAAACAATAATAAAATAACTGTTCAAATTCAATAACAGTATTACTACCAAGCCAATAAAATTTCATTTACTAGCATCAATTTGCCAAATGATGTTGTTCTGCTCAAACAAAATTGCTTCTTGTGACACGCATATGGTAATAGCTGCTATGGAAAGGATAAGCCCTTTTTTGTGTGTGTGACGTGCCTGTACTCATGTGTCTGTGGGTGAAAAGGGCAAGAATTCAAACTTTCCATAGTTTTTCCTATTTAAAAATGCATAACAGGGCAACTTCCACTTATTAAAGACTGTCGAGAACCTTTCGGTTCTTTCCTGGGCATCCCATGGAAATTTAAGCCGTGCTGCTCGGTGTCAAAAGGACCAGATTCCCAGGTTTCTGTGCAGCAGAATGACCCAGATTAGAGCTTATATGAGTTTTCAACAATGGTGTTTTCAACAACATTAAAACACTAATAGAAGAGAAAGGGCTAACGTGACACAATGCTAGTGATCAGTACATCTAGTGGAAGTTGCACGGATGTTCTTGAGGGGTTTTTTGGCTATTGAGATTAAAACTTTTTAAACGAAAAAGCTGGTGCAGCTAGGCATGGTGGGGCATGGCTGTAAATACAGCACTGTGGGAGGCTGATGTAGGAAGATCACAAGTTCAAGCTAAGGTCAGGCAACTTAGGTTATAGGGTTTGGGACCCTGCAGTTGCTCATAGGGTTATATTCTGTTACTGGAAACTTGGAAATTTCACACTAGGCCAGTATTTCTAGAGCATGCCAATCTGAACTTTGAGAAGCTATTGCTTTCTACACCCCAAAAATACCTCACTCCTAATAGAATCGGGGATATGGATGGAAGAGGAGATAGGTCCCCATTCTAGCATGAAGCATTTCGTTCTTTTACACAGGAAAAAACAAAACAAAAAACCCCAACCTCTTTGTTCTCCTCCAAGTACCACTACATCATCCTTCAGTCAGGAGTGCCGGAGGCCTAGAGCCACCTGCAGGCAACTTCCAGCCCTGAGCTTCAGTTTTTCATCAGTAAAAATAAGGGGATGCACATGAGGCTTAGGAAAAGAACAAAAGTTACCATAATAAAAGCACCTTGAAAATAGGAGTACGAAGCCAGGCATTGGTGGCACATGCCTGTAATGGTAGCACTCTGGTGGCGAAGGCAGGGGGATTGCAAGTTTGAACCTAGTCTGGGAAATTTGGTAAGGCCCTGTCTCAAAATAAAAAATTAGGTTGGGGCTAAAAGTCAGTGAGAAGGCCCTGGGTTTGAGGGGAGACGGGAAAAAGAAGAGTATAAAATAAAACCAAAAAGTTTCAGGAAATGCTCACTTCAGGAAATGCTCACCATTAAAACTATCATTTTCTCCAAGGAACAAGAATCTGATTCCAGGATTAAATAATGATTGAAAGATGTGATCGTTACTAGGAGTAGAATGTCTAAAGAGTTAAAAAGAATTTATGAAGGGTTTAATCAAATGCTATTGTCTCTATCCTACTGAGAGGGCCAAGTTCATGGGAAAAAGTCAGGGGAAAAATCCAAGTCATGTTTTATGTGAAATAGACACTGTAGGTATTCATCAGTGGAAATTACACAGAGAGCGGGCTATTCAAAGAAAGCCTTATTCCCCCTACTGCAAATATACAGAACTGCAAAGATATGGTAAAAATGAACTATCTTTTGGTTTTCAATAACAATCAACAGCTTTGGAAGGCTATAATCTTGTTCTTAAGGTCTATGCTTAAAATTAAGTTCTGGATAAACCCATCTGACCACAAACCTTATAAGTTGTGCAATGTTCTCTTTAGACATTAAGTTCACAGTTCATTAAAAAAGATCTTGAATCCTGGGCTAGGGTGCCAGTTAGCATTCTGGTGCCTTTGGGAGAAACTGGTGGTGGGAAATAAAAATCCACAAGCTGTCTGGGCAACTTGGGGAACCAAAGTTTATCAGGTGCCCAGGCAATGCCCGTCATCGTTCAGACTCCACAAACACAAAGTGGTTGCACTTGGAGTCCCTAGGGCATCTTGAGCTCAGCGTGTCCCATGTGGAGGTGCTGCTCCCCAGCTCCGCTTGTTCCTCCTTCTCTATTTTCTGACCCATGAGAGGCATGCTGGGCCCTGGAGGCTCTCCTGGCTCTTTCTGTCCTTCTTTCCCCTGGCTGTCCCCTGGCCTCTTGTTTCTGTATCATACTGCTATAGCTCCATTACACTGCCCTCCATGGGCCCTTGTTCTCCACAGGAACAAATCTGAGTTCCATGGGACAGCAGCAGTGAGGATCCTCCACCTTCCTCAGCTCTACAACGACAGTCCAGGGTGCTCAGGTGCTCAGCCCTTGGTTCCTAAGCATGTCCTGCTTCACAGGCCCCCTGCATGGGAGAGCTCTCTGCAGCCTCAGCTCCTCCCTCATCTGGATGACTGCTAGGCTCTTCCTCAGGTTCAGCTCACCTTTGCTCACTAGTTAGAGGTGACCTCCACATCACCCCACCATCTCCTGATGATCTGTGTTTCATATTGACTGTGGGATGTCTTAGTGACTCACCCATTTGTTGGCAGAAACTGTTGTTGGTTCTATTTGTTTAGCATGGCATAAGTAGCTTGAGAAGGATCAGATGGTGATGTCATGGGCCAAAGATCTACAGAAGAGGACAATGAAAGGACTGGACTCAAGAAATTGGGTTGTAAACTAGATGTGATGGTCTACCCTATAATCCCAGCTACTCAGGAGGCTCAAGCAAAAGTGTCACAAATTCAAGTCCCACTCGGGTAATTTAGTGAGTTTGTGAAACCTTGCCTCAAAATTAAAAAAAATAAAAAAGGTAGGATATGTAGCTCAGTATGAAAGCCATGGATTATTTACTCAGTGTCACTAAAAGAAGGAAAGAAGGAAGGAAGGAAGGAAGGAAGGAAGGAAGGAAGGAAGGAAGGAAGGAAGGAAGGAAGGAAGGAAGGAAGGAAGGAAAGGCAATATTAGGGACCTTGAGAGTTGTGACAGGGGAATCACAGTAGTGGGAAAGGCCTGGGATGCTGCCATGTGCACGAGGCAGTCCCTCACAGTGCCATCACAAATGACCTGGCCCAAACTTCACCAGTGCCATGAAGGAGGATCCCATCTTCGCCTCAGCCCTTTACTTCTTCTCTGTGCCACTTATTCCCATTGTTATTTTTATAAGCTAATGCACAGATTGTTACTTTTTTTTTTTTTGCACAGATTATTACTAATATGCATTTGGGCTGACCTGGGACTCTTAACAGTTGGGAATTTTTGTGACTAGAATATATAATGTTCTTATATTTTTGATGATTCTTGCATCAGCTATTGTGGTACATATAAATTCCATACATTAAAATGTCCCACCTGAATACAGAATGGAAAAGGCTATTAACAACTACCTGGCCAGAGCTTTTGGCCTAAACTAGTCAGGATCCAGACATCAAATAACTTTGTTTGCTTTTTGAGCCAAGATTTTGCTATGTAGTTCAAGTTGGCCTTGAACTCACTATTATAAACCAGAGTAGTCTCAGCCTCCTGAATGCTGGGATTACAGGCATGCACCACCACACTCAGTTCACATAGCTACTTTCTATCATTGCTTATCTATACAGTTGCTCTTGGATACTGGCTCACATCCTAGCACAATCAAGTTAATGTCAGGCCCTGGCCTTCAAATTTTCATTAGGAATCATCTGCTAAGTCAAATGCTTATAGTTCTATCTTTTGTAAATGAGGCCTTCACAAGACTCAGACTTGAACCTGGTTCCTGCCTTGTTGCTGATGGTGAGCAAATGTCCTCAGGGTTTGCTGTGAAGGGAGGTGTGGTACGGGGCAGAGCTCTGACCCCCTTTCAGGAAAACCTCTTTGAACCACCAGCTCCTTCCATCTAGTTGGGGGAACCCCTCACAGCAACGGTGCTGTACATCACCAAGCACAACTTAGAGTGTAAGGTGGCTCAGCGGGAAAGGAGGACATCCAAAGCCAAGCTATGCCCCTGCCAGCCCTCTGCCCTGGTGGCTGGCCACCTGGAAGTGACCGCTTCCATGAGCAGCTCCAATGGCCTTCACAGCTAACTGTCCTCAGGGTACCAGAGCCAGAGAGTGGCTGGAACGGCCTCTCTCCTGCACCTCCCTTCACCTCCCTGCACCTACAGCTCCCCGTGAACTGGCTCTGATCCTGAAGCAGAAGGCTCAGCCTCCCCAAGCTGGAGGGTGCTTCCTAGCCTGTTCCCCCACAGCACTGCCGCCAGCCTGGCTGGGGTCCTGCATTGTGCTGTGGAGCAAGGAATTTACTGTTGGTAGGAATGTTATGCAATTCCTAAGGATTACAATAATGTGTAGTCAACTTCGATTTAATCACAAGTATACCAGCTAAATACTAGATTATAGGCATCAGAAGTTGTTGATTGTTTACTGAACACCAAGAGGGCACTGCAATGCTGTCCAACAGTACATATTCATTAAGAGAGAAAAAGGAAGTTCTTTTAAAAGTCCTGTTGCGTGTAATTTACCCTAATGAATGCCCACAGAGTATGCATTTCATGTCAAGTACCAGTTAATTTTCCCTCGGCTCTTTCCCATGAATTTGCCACTGGGCCATAACTGCTCAGTCTCAATACCACTGGAATTCCAGAAAACTTCTTTGGCAAAAATGTTCTTTGCTGAATATGCCTGTCCCTCCTTCCCACAGCACTGAGCATGGGTACCTTTGTCTGGGTCAGCTCTTTACCTGGACTTGTCAGTCCTTCCTGGAGCCATGTGTGGGACATGCTGAGAGTCCTCCTAGCTTCTGTCCCTCCTCAACATCTTTCTTTCCTGAGTCTTTCCCCTAACCTCCAGAGGACACATGCTAGAAAAAATAACCAGCAGCAGAGCCAGATTTGCACACAGTTCGGGGGATTACATTAACACCACTTTTGAAATGTGGATTCTAAGTCTCATCAATGTTATCTACTCTAAAATAGTACAGAACTGCTACTTCTTGGAATAGAAATTAATGTTCAGAATTTCTAACTGAATTGTTAAAATGCAAGGAGATGGTTATCAAGGTGGGAATCATTCCCCAGTTATATCATAGGGTGGGGCTGTTCTTCCCCAGCAGAGGTTCCCTGGTGGTGACAAAACTGTGACACACAGGCCATGGGCAGTTTATTACTGAAAGCTCTAAAAGGCTCAGTATCACCGGATCCTACACCCTGATAGCTTTCCTTTTCCTGTTCATAAGAAATTCTCTCTCCACCAGATCATGTGCATGTTCTTGTATCTCTCATCTTTATGAAAATCAAAACTATCCATGACTCCACATCCCCCTCCAGCCATTGCTCCTGTTTCTCCTTGATGGTTTGTCTTCAGTTTGTCTCAGATTCCCCCTCTCCCATGCTTTCCCAAACCTGTGTCAGCTGGGCAGCAGAAAACATGCTCACTGGCTGGGTGTCCACATGCTAGGTGAGGCCTCTGAACTTAGATAAAGAGGAAAGCACATGGGGAGTCAGCTGCTGGCCTTGTTTTGTGCAGTATAAGACTTTGAGGTGCTCTGACTTTGGAGGTGACAGTGAACTTGTGTTTGTGTGTATTATTTTTTCCATATTAGGGGTTGAGACCTAGGGATCAGTAAGGTACATCCTTTTTGCTATTTTATTTTGCAATAAGGCATTACACAGTGGCCTAGGCTGACCTCAAATTTGCTATCTTCTTGCCTCAGCTCCCTGGGGTTCTAGGTGTGCACTGCCATGCTCAGCTTACATATGCTATTTTTTGGTCTGAGAATATATATTCTCACCTGGTTTCAGTAGCCTGTGTGGCATGCCCAGGGTTCTGGGGCCAGCTCAGCCTGTGGTACCTGGGATCAAACTTGGGTCCTTGTACTTGCCAGGCAGGTGCTTAAACCACCAAGCTATCTCCCCAGCCTGCTCTGAGAATATTTTATTTGTGCTTGTTCTTGAATGTCAGTTACCTACATCAAGAGCTTTTTTTCATAACTGAAAAATTGTGCCTCTGTCTCATTATTGCAAATGAAGGAATCATGCTCACCATCTAACTGTTCTTCCTGTGGAGATAGTTGCCTTTCTCCCAGGCTACTTTTAAGGCCTTGTTTTCACTTTGTGATCTGATCTCTTGATGGTGTGACTTAGTGGTCATTTCTCATTATTTAGCTTGGGGTTCCTTTCACTCCTGCATGAGGATTTTAATCTTTTATCGATTCTGGACATTTTCTTTCTTTCTTTTTTTTTTTTTTGGAAGAACTAGGGATTGAACACAGGCCCTTGCGCTTGCCAGGGAAGCACTTATTCTACTGAGTCCTTCTCCCAGTCCAATTTTGGACATTTTCTGTCTCAGTTACTTTTCTCTTGTTGCTGAAACAAAATACCCAGTACCCAACATTAAGAAAGATTTATTTAGCTCACAGTTAGTGGAGGTTTTAGTCCATATTCAGCTGACTATTAGGCAGAGTGACACATGGATGAAGGCAGAAGCTCATGGTGGTGGAAAACAGCAAAAAGCAAAGGGAGGAGCAGTGGCTATGGCTGCTAGGAAGCCTCTCTCTTTTCCTCATATTGTATGCAGATTAACCCCCCCCCCCCGGGCAGGTATGGCACTCACACCCATAATCTCAGCATTGGATCATGAATTAATCACAAACTCTAGAAGCCATTGATGACTGCATGCGACTTCTAGGGGACAACTAGACACAAAACGTAACACTCAGCCTGAACTTTCCCAAAGGTAGAAACTCAAATTTTCCAAAAAATGATGGCCTCTCTCACTTCTTTGAGACATGTCTAATCTACCTATTATCACTGGCTTTTAATTTCTGTAGTAATCATGTCTCTTTTCCTGCTTTATCTGGTATTTTAGTACTGTCATATTGCTTGCTTATGTTTTTGATTCCCTTTTTTATTTCTTTAAACAATGTTAACAGGCTCATTTTATATTCTATCGGGACAATTCCAATATCTGCTCTCTGTGGGGCTCTAACTTTGAGGTTTCTGTTGACTCTTGCTCATGGTGGGTTGTTTAAGTTTGTTGGCTCTTGTTCTACTATCTCGGCTTATACATGTAATCTTTCAAGTTCTGCTTAAATATATAAACCGCCAGAACAATTTAACTGTATCTGCCACCATGTGCCTTCAACCCAAGACTACTATGATTTCAAGTTTTCAGCTCTGCGATTCCTGGCATTCAGGTGATTTAACTTCCTCCCCTGAGTCTATCCATAGGAAGTCCACGGCTACACATTTTCAGGGGATTTCTTTTTACCTACACCTCATGATAAGGCCCATGCAGGAAAGTTTCTTTGTCCTGACTTTGCAGGTGTCTAGAGTCTTTACAGTTTAACAATTTTAAAGGTAGAAACATGAAAGGGGACCTTATTTCCAGTTTCCCAAATTGTGCTGGATGCTGCAAAGATTGCTGATATGCTGACTGTCTATTTGGAACAAAACAAACATCTGGATCCAGGGTACTAAGCATACAGACCCACTCTTAGCCAAATTCTATTGTCTCCTAGAGGAATGACTGGCATGAAGCTGCAGGTATGTCATTGTCACAGTACAACAGATGACACAAGGGGCTGCCTACGCATAGAAACCTTTGCTGACGAGCAAATCTCTCCATTTCCAAAAGTCACCTTTACTTACAGAGCTTATCCTCAGGACCTAGCCAGCTGATGAGAACAGGTGCTTAGATGTAGCTGTAGACCTTGGAGGGAATGCTTTTAATACTTCATGTTCCCTTCAATTCAAGGTTGTTGTTGTGTG